>JAJOOO010006279.1:0-35139 GCA_029582685.1 Solanum piurae
GCTAGAAAGAGTGACCCCAGGGGGCACCCAACCAAATAGTCCACTCCCAGCCCAGCTAGAAAGAGGGACCCGTGAGTGAGGTAGATATCGCGAGTCGTTCTACCATGCAGTCAGCTCCCAGCCCAGCTAGAAAGAACGACCCGGGGACACCCAGCCAACAGCACACTCCCAGCCCAGCTAGAAAGAGAGGCCCGGGGGCGATCGCCGATATCACCGAGTCTACCCAGCCAGCGATACGTTCCCAGCCCAGCTAGAAAGAACGACCCCGGGGGTGATGGTATCTCCAATAGGATCCAATCCAACAACAACCACCGTGGAACGCCGTCCACTCTAAGAAATCACAGAAAAGGCTCCAAGCCTATACTATCTCAATCCCACGCCTCTAGTGACGCACCAAACCTTCGAGAATGCGTCGGAACCGCAGAATGAGAGGGAGAAGATACAGACGTGCAGCAAGGAGCGATAACGCCTAATCTAAGGCTCAAACTATCAGACTCAAGTCTGCTACTCCAGTCTATAAGAAGCTAAGTCATCTGAACGACGTCGGCAGAAAGTCAAGGTTGTCCAGCCCACACAGGTCATAAGTCTAAGGCAATGCTAGCCTGACCTAGACAAAGGACATCATGCTTACGGTTAAGGATGAACAAGGCAAGCAACACATAGCATACAAGCATACAATAGCATTTAGCACATAAGCATGCGACTCTACTAAACCGGTTAACATGGTACTACACCCGAAATATGGCCAATTGATCCTAGCAGGAGGTATCTAACCAAAGTAAAGTAGGAAACTGGTACCCACCCCCAATTCGCTCCAATCGACATGCTTTTACACAATTAAGCTCAATCTAAAAGAAAGGAAGTCGTAGCCTACCTTAAGGCCGATCGCATGCTCTCCAAATCACTTTACCAGAGCTTTTCCTTCCCGAACGACCCTTGAACGCTGTCACTCTATCAAATATAGGATCACAACGTTAGTACGGTCGTTTAGACACCAAAATCACAACAAACAGAGACAGATCAATTTTGGAGTCAAAACAGGAATCGAAAGGTGCCCAACACTTTTTGAACACTCTACGAGTTAGCCACAATAATTCCCAACATGTGGGACTTCGAATCACCAAAATCCAAACTAAAATGAGTGAGATATGACCAAAACAAGAATGCCAAAAACAAAAGCTCAAAAAAGTGTACAACAATCAGGTTAATCACGAAATTACCTCGAACTACGTATACACGACAACTTCCGAACACTCTACAGTGAATCCACCAAGAATATGAAGCTACCGCACTTCGAATCACCTAAATCGGTTGAGAGATGAGAGAGTTATGAGGGTTTTAAGGTTTGGTAAGATGTTGTTTTTCTGCACTAAATAGCAGATTTTCTGCAATTTTCCAAAAACTAAAAACTCAACGGAGAAGTCAAAATTTCCATCAGAGGTCATCTCGATAAAAAGTGGGTCCCACACCCAAATGCCATTTTAAGTCAAAAACCACAAAAGGGCTCGAAAAAAATATCAAAAAACCTCGGGACACAAAAGAAGGGTCAATCTAGACCAAAATCGATATTCCGGAGCTAACCACACTGACGGAATTCTCATCCGAGCGTGTTTACTCAGAATGTTGACTAAAGTCAAACTTAGGCTTAAACTTAAAGTTAAAATGCCTAATCGCACTGACTCACACTGAAAACCTCGGGAGTCATGCTGACCATGCTATTAGCCTAAAATGACCCTTCCGGAGCTGATGGAATCGGCAGAATTGGATTCTGATGTCATGTTCTTGAACTTTTGATCAAAAATGATTGTTCAATGTTCATAAACTCCAAAAACACTAAAACTCGCACCAAGACCAAACGAACGACCAGGTGACCGAACTGTCAGTCCCAGCAAGTCATAAATGACTTAGGGTCGCTACAAAAATGCTCTAAACGACACACAAAAGGCAAAATACAAAAATGACCAGGAGGGTCATTACAATATCCACTACTAAAAAGGACTTTCGTCCGCGAAAGTAAGGATCAAGAAGTACCTGAAGGCTCAAACAAGCCGGGAAACTGCTTTCGCATCTACTTCTCAGTCTCCCAGGTAGCCTCTTGGAGGATGCCTCCAACGGACCTTAACAACAGGAATGGCTCTCGAGCGCAATCTCCTCACATCTCAGGCTAGAATGGCAACTGGTTCCTCTACAAATGTCAAACGATCATCCAACTGGATTGCATCATATTGGAGAACATGGGACTCATCAGGAACATACCGCCGCAATATCGAGACATGGAAAACCGGGTGGATGGATGAAAATACTGGAGGTAGGGCTAACTCATAAGCAACCTCCCCAACTGTCCGGAGTATATCAAAAGGCCCAATGTACCTGGGGATAAGCTTTCCCCGCCTCCCAAACCTCATCACGCCCTTCATGGGCGACACACGGAGGAATACCTGATCACCAACAACGAATCTCAACGGCCGACTCCTCCGATCCGCATAACTCTGGTTCCTACTCTGAGCCGTCCTGAGTCTATCCTGAATCACTCTCACCTGGTCCAAAGCCTCCTGAATCAAATCCGTACCCCGTGGCCTAGTCTCTGTAGACTCAAACCAGCCCACCGGAGAGCGACAACGCTTACCATACAAGGCCTCGAACGGGGCCATCTGAATGATAGAATGGTAGTTGTTGTTATACGCAAACTCCGCCAAAGGCAAGAACTGGTCCTAATGACCACCAAACTCCAAAACACAAGCCCGCAGCATGGTCTCAAAGACCTGAATAGTACGCTTCGACTAACCATCAGTATGCGGGTGGAAAGCTATGCTAAAGTCAACCCGAGTGCCCAACTCATCCTAAAAGGTCCTCCAAAAGCTAGACGTGAACTGAGAACCCCGATATGATATAAGAGAAACTGGCACCCCATGAAGTCGAACCACCTCCCGAATGTAGATACGATTCAAACTCTCGGCGCTAAATGAAGACTGAACATGAAGGAAATGTGCTGACTTGGTCAATCGAGATGCTTTGTTCGTGGGTTGAGACTGAACAGAAACATACGAGATGCTGAAGGGTCTGCTACTGTCTCTGGATCCTCATCTCTCTCCTGGGCTGGTGCTGCGGCTCTCTCTCGACCTCGGGGTTGACGTCTACCCCAAGCTAAGGCTCTGTCTGCAGGCCCGGATGCATCACCCCCGGCTGAGCCACCTCGCGAACGAGTCATCCTGCGAAAGAGTGAAACAAGTGAGATTTCAAGGAACCAATAAGACACACACTGCACGAAAGTGAAACAAAAGAGGAAATCTTCCTAAAGACATCCTGTAGCCTCCCGAAGATAAGTTACAGACGTCTTCGCACCGATCCGCAGGACTCTACGAAATGTTAGCTCTGTACAAGTGAAACCGATGAACCTGGGGATCTGATACCAACTTGTCACGACCCAATTTGTCGAATCATGATGGCACCTACTATACCCTACCAGTAGGTAAGCCAACCCGAAACCCAGAACATCAAGCAATGAGTGTAAGGGTAGAAACTAGCGGAAACAATAAACTAAACAAGGACAACAAGGCGGAAGCAAACCAAAATAAATATATACATGATCCCTCCCAAAACCTGGAAGTCACTAGAACAGAGCTATCTAATAAAGAGTACAAGTCCCAACAGTGGACCACAACAGAGCGTGTCTCAAAGGCAACAAGACTAGCTAAACCAAAACAAGGAGGCAGAACAAACCCAAAACGCCAAGTGCTCGCACATGTCTCCGAGTCACAACTGCAAAAGAAGGCTGGAACTACTCACTGCAGATAACTGGTACTGGGACTTGCATCAGGAAATAGATGCAGAGCGTAGCAAGAGTACCAACACAACAGGTACTCAGTAGGCATCATAGGCCGACTAAGCAAAAAGGGTAAAAACAATAAGAAAGGATAGAATCTAGACACAGAAAGGTCAACGCGGATATGAAAAGAAAGCACACGAGCATACCAGAAACAAACTAAGTACAACTAAACTAAACCTAACTGGACCCCCATAAGCCCAGAAGGTACACTCGTGCGCAAGTTTAAACAAAACCTAAATGGGCCCCCATAAGCCCGACAGGTACACAGAAAAGCTAAGTCTACTGAGAAAGAAGAAAACCGGGGTCCCAGCCCAAAGTAACCAAGATAATCCATCAGACTCCACCCAACCAGGAGTGCACTCCCAGCCCAGCTAGAAAGAGTGACCACAGGGGGCACCCAACCACACAGTCCACTCCCATCCCAGCTAGAAAGAGGGACCCGTGAGTGAGGTAGATATCGCGAGTCGTCCTACCATGCAGTCAGCTCCCAGCCCAGCTAGAAAGAGCGACCCAGGGACACCCAGCCAACAACACACTCCCAGCCCAGCTAGAAAGAGAGGCCCAGGGGCGATCGCCAATATCACCGAGTCTACCCAGCCAGCGATACGTTCCCAGCCCAGCTAGAAAGAACGACCCCAGGGGTGATGGTATCTCCAATAGGATCCAATCCAACAACAACCACTGTGGAAAGCCGTCCACTCTAAGAAATCACAGAAAAGGCTCCAAGCCTATACTATCTCAATCTCACGCCTCTAGTGATGCACCAGACCTTCGAGAATGCGTCAGAACCGCAGAATGAGATGGAGAAGATACAGACGTGCAGCAAGCAGTGATAACGCCTAATCTAAGGCTCAAACTATCAGACTTAAGTATGCTACTCCAGTCTACAAGGAGCTAAGTAATCCCAACGACGTCGGCAGAAAGTCAAGGCTATCCAGCCCACACAGGTCATAAGTCTAAGGCAATGCTAGCCTAACCTAGACAAAGGACATCATGCTTACGGTTAAGGATGAACAAGGCAGCATACAAGCATACAATAGCATTTAGCACATAAGCATGCAACTGTACTAAATCGGTTAACATGATACTACACCCGATATATGACCAATTGATCCTAGCAGGAGGTATCTAATCAAAGTAAAGTAGGAAACTGGTACCCACCCCCAATTCTCTCCAATCGACATGCTTTTACACAATTAAGCTCAATCTAAAAGAAAGGAAGTCGTAGCCTACCTTAAGGCCGATCGCGCGCTCTCCAAATCACTTTACCGGAGCTTTTCCTTCCCGATTGACCCTTGAACGCTGTCACTCTATCAAATATAGGATCACAACGTTAGGACGGTAGTTTAGACACCAAAATCATAACAAACAGAGACATGTCAATTTTGGAGTCAAAATGGGAATCGAAAGGTGCCCGACACTCTTTGAACACTCTACGAGTTAGCCACAATAATTCCCAACATGTGGGACTTCGAATCACCCAAAACCGAGCTAAAATGAGTGAGATATGACCAAAACAAGAATGCCAAAAACAAAAGCTTGAAAAAGGGTACAACAGTCAGGTTAATCACGAAATTACCTCGAACTACGTGTACCCAACAACTTCCGAACAATCTACAGTGAAGCCGCCGAGAATACGAAGCTTCTGCACTTCAAATCACGTAAATCGGTTGAGAAATGAGAGAGTTATGAGGGTTTTAAGGTTAGGAAAAATGTAGCTGTTTTTCTGCACTAAATAGCAGATTTTCTGCAATTTTCCAAAAAATAAAAACTCCGACGGGGTGCTCCGACCTCGTTCGGAACTCCGTGCTCGCAAACTTGATATGCAACCATACGAAAATTGATATTCCGGACTCAACGGCGCAGTCAAAATTTCTATCAGAGGTCATCTCGATAAAAAGTGGGTCCCACACCGAAATGCCATTTTAAGTCAAAAACCACAAAAGGGCTCGGAAAAAATATCAAAAACCTCGGGACACAAAAAAAGGGTCAATCTAGACCAAACTAGACATTCCGGAGCTAACCACACTGACAGAATTCTCATCCGAGCGCGTTTACTTAGAATGTTGACTAAAGTCAAACTTAGGCTTAAACTTAAAGTTAAAACGCCTAATCGCATTGACTCATACTGAAAACCTTGGGAGTCATGCTGACCATGCTATTAGCCTAAAATGAACCTTCCGGAGCTGATGGAATCGGCAGAATTGGATTCTGATGTCATGTTCTTGAACTTTTGATCGAAAATGATCGTTCAAGGTTCATAAACTCCAAAAATACTAAAACTCGCACCAAGACCAAACGAACGACCAGGTGACCGAACTGTCAGTCCCAGCAAGTCATAAATGACTTGGGGTTGCTACAGGAATGCTCTAAACGACACACAAAAGGCAAAAATTCAAAAATGACTAGGAGTGTCATTACAATATCCACTAATAAAAAGGACTTTCGTCCGCGAAAGTAAGGATCAAGAAGTCCTGAAGGCTCAAACAAGCCGGGAAACTGCTCTCGCATGTACTTCTCAGTCTCCCAGGTAGCCTCCTCGACTGGACGATGCCTCCAACGGACCTTAACAACAGGAATGGCTCTCGAGCGCAATCTCCTCACATCTCAGGCTAGAATGGCAACTGGTTCCCCTACAAATGTCAAACGATCATCCAACTGGACTGCATCATATTGGAGAACATGGGACTCATCAGAAACATACCGCCACAATATCGAGACATGGAAAACCGGGTGGATGGATGAAAATACTGGAGGTAGGGCTAACTCATAAGCAACCTCCCCAACTGTCCGGAGTATATCAAAAGGCCCAATGTACCTGGGGCTAAGCTTTCCCCACCTCCCAAACCTCATCACGCCCTTCATGGGCGACACACAGTGGAATACCTGATCACCAACAGAGAATCTCAACGGCCGACTCCTCCGATACGCATAACTCTGGTGCCTACTCTCAGCCGTCCTGAGTCTATCCTGAATCACTCTCACCTGGTCCAAAGCCTCCTGAATCAAATTCGTACCCCACGGCCCAGGCTTTGTAGACTCAAACCAGCCCACCGGAGAACGACAACGCTTACCATACAAGGCCTCGAACGGGGCCATCTGAATGATAGAATGGTAGTTTTTGTTATACGCAAACTCCGCCAAAGGCAAGAACTGGTCCCAATGGCCACCAAACTCCAAAACACAAGCCCACAGCATGTCCTCAAGGACCTGAATAGTTTGCTCCGACTGACCATCAGTATGCGGGTGGAAAGATGTGCTAAGGTCAACCCGAGTGCCCAACTCATCCTGAAAGGTCCTCCAAAAGCTAGACGTGAACTGAGAACCCCGATCTGATATAATAGAAATTGGCACCCCAAGAAGTCGAACCACCTCCCAAATGTAGATACGAACCAACCTCTCGGCGCTAAATGAAGACTGAACATGAAGGAAATGTGCTAACTTGGTCAATTGATCAAATGCTATCAACACCTCTAGAAGTCCGCAGTAGGCCAGCCACAAAATCCATAGTAATGTGATCCCACTTCCACTCCGGAATGGGTAATCTCTGAAACTCACCACCAGACCTCAAATGCTCGGCCTTTACCTGCTGGCAGAACAAGAAACGGGAAACAAAGTCAGTAATATCTCTCTTCATGTCACTGTACCAGTAATGCTGCCTCAAATGACGATACATCTTCGCTGTGCCCGGATGGATAGAGTATCTAGACTCATGACCCTCAGAAAGTATCAAATGTATCAAATCCCCAACTCTCAGAACACAGATGCGGTCGACGAATCTCAACACTCCATCAGGATCTAAGGTAGCCTGACCACCATCACCGGCTAATACTCGTTCTCTAAGGTCCACCAAGGCCTCATCCTCAAACTGACAACCACAGATCCTATCAAACAAGGAAGACTGAACTCCCATATGGGCCAAGACACGTCTAGAATCTGAAATATCCAACCGAACCATGCTATTAGCTAAGAACTGAATGTCCAAAGCCAAGGGTCACTCCTCAACAGATAAGAAGGCTAAACTATCCATACTCACCGCCTTTCGGCTCAAGGCGTCCGCTACCACATTCGCCTTGCCCAGATGATAGAGAATAGAGAGGTCGTAGTCCTTCAGGAGCTCAATCCAACGACGCTGCCTCGAATTGAGATCCCTCTGGCTTATGATGTACTGAAGACTCCTATGATCGGTATAGATCTCACATCGAACTCCATACAAGTAGTGCCTCCAAATCTTAAGCGCGAAAACTACCGCCGCCAACTTCAAGTCATGAGTAGGGTAGTTGCGCTCATGAATCTTAAACTACCTCGACGCATAAGCAATAACCCGGCCCTGCTGCATCAATACACAACCAAACAAACACCGGATGCGTCACAATAAACCGTGAAGCCCTCGCCCTCAACTGGAAGAGTCAATATAGGAGCGGTGGTCAATAACTCTTTGAGCCTCAAAAAGCTCGCCTCACACTCCTCTGACCAAACAAAGGGAACATCAACACGAGTCAACCGGATCAGAGGTGCTGCCAAGGTAGATAAACCCTCCACAAATCATCTGTAGTAGCATGCTAGTCCGACGAAGCTTCGAATCTCAGTAACTGAGGTGAGCCTATCCCAATCACGAATAGCCTCAATCTTCGCCGGATCTACCATAATGCCCTCCTTGGATACAACATGCCCCAAGAACGCTACAGAGTCTAACCAAAACAGGAACTTTGAGAATTTAGCATAAAGTCGTTGATCTCTCAAAGTCTGGAGCACAACTCTCAAATGCTGCTCATGATCACCCCTACTCCGCAAGTATATCAAAATGTCATCAATGAAGACTATGACGAAGGAATCAAGATAAGTCCTGAACACGCGCGTCATCAAGTCCATAAAGGCAGCATGGGCATTAGTCAACCCGAATGACATCACCAAGAACTCATAATGGCCATAACGGGTCCTAAATGCAGTCTTAGGGATGTTCGCTACCCTAATCCTCAACTGGTGGTAAACGAACCTCAAATAATCTTAAAGAACACTGAAGCTCCTTGTAGCTGGTCAAATAGGTCATCAATCCTAGGCAGAGGATATCAATTCTTCACTGCCACCTTATTCAACTGCCTATAGTCAATGCACATGTGCATCGTACCGTGTTTCTTCTTAACAAAAAGAACGGGAGCTCCCCAAGGTGAAACACTATGTCTGATAAATCCCTTACCCAAAAGATCCTGAAGCTGAACACTGAGCTCCTTGAGCTCTACAGGAGCTATCCGATATGGCGGAATAGAAATAGGCCGAGTACCTGGCTCAAGCTCAATCGGAAAATCAATATCACGCTCTGGGGGTAGGCCAGGTAGGTCGGTAGGAAACACATCTAAGAAGTCACGAACAATAGGAACTGAATCAACCGGAGGGATCTCCCTACTCACATCACGCACATAGGCCAAATATGAAAAGCATCCGCTAGCCACTAGCCTCCTAGCCCAAATAAAAGAGATAACCCCAACTGGTGTGCTACCACGAGATCCCTACCACACCACCGGAGGAATACCAGGAATGGCTAAGGTAACTGTCTTAGAGAAGCAATCTAAAACAGCGCGATAAGGGGATAACCAGTCCATGCCCAGAATCACATCAAAATAATCCATGTCAAGCAATATAAGGTCAGCCCGAGTGTCACTCCCCTGGATAGTAACTAAGCAAGATCGAAATACCTGATCCACTACTAAAGACTCACCCACGGGGTTCGACACATGCAACGGCACTACCAGAGGCTCAGACATCATACTCAATCGAGAGGAATAGTAAACAGAAACATACGAAAAAGTAGAGCCCGGATCAAATAAAGCCAAGGCGGGCTGCTGGCATAAATTAATCGTACATGTGATCACATCGTCTGATGCCTCAGCCTCCGCCCTCGCTGGAGCTGCATAGAAATGGCTGTCTTCTCTGCCCTGACCATCAAATCTACCACCCGACCTGCCTCCTCGGGGACCACCCCGTATACCCTGCTGACCATCTCTACGGTCCTGACCCTGACCATGGCCTCTAGCAGGAGGTGCTGGTAAAGCTAGGGGAGGTGCATGAGGAGCGGGAGCAATCGGACTATGCTGAGGGCAGTCCTTGGCCCAATGACCCATCTCACCACACTCATAGCAACCTTGTCGAGGTCGAACTCCAGAATAACAACTACCATTGCCTGAAGAACCCGACTGAAACACCCCACGGCCCTGACTCAAACTAGCCTCGCTCCGACCACCATCTGATGCCTGAAGAGAGGCCTGTGTAGGTCCGCTAGACTGACCCTGTCGAAATCGTTGTTCGGCCCTGTCATGATAATCTCTAGACCTGGGGCGGGAGTGACCCCAGGGGTGCACTCCCAACCCAGCTAGAAAGAGTGACCCCAGGAGGCACCCAACCACACAATCCACTCCCAGCCCAGCTAGAAAGAGGGACCCGTGAGTGAGGTAGATATCGCGAGTCGTCCTACCATGCAGTCAGCTCCCAGCCCAGCTAGAAAGAGCGACCCGGAGACACCCAGCCAGCAATACACTCCCAACCCAGCTAGAAAGAGAGTCCCGGGGGCGATTCCCGATATCACCGAGTCTACCCAGCCAGCGATACGTTCCAGCCCAGCTAGAAAGAACGACCCCGGGGGTGATGGTATCTCCAATAGGGTCCAATCCAACAACAACCACCGTGGAACGCCGTCCACTCTAAGAAATCACAGAAAAGGCTCCAAGCCTATACTATCTCAATCCCACGCCTCTAGTGATGCACCAGACCTTTGAGAATGCGTCGGAACCGCAGATTGAGAGGGAGAAGATACAGACGTGCAGCAAGCAGCGATAACGCCTAATCTAAGGCTCAAACTATCAAACTCAAGTCTGCTACTCCAGTTTACAAGGAGCTAAGTCATCCAAACGACGTCGGCAGAAAGTCAAGGCTATCTAGCCCACACAAGTCATAAGTCTAAGGCAATGCTAGCCTAACCTAGACAAAGGACATCATACTTACGGTTAAGGATGAACTAGGCATGCAACACATATCATACAAGCATACAATAGCATTTAGCACATAAGCATGTGACTCTACTAAACCGGTTAACATGATACTACACCCGAAATATGGTTAATTGATCCTAGCAGGAGGTATCTAATCAAAGTAAAGTAGGAAACTGGTACCCACCTCTAAT
Source organism: Solanum piurae (assembly GCA_029582685.1). Taxonomy (NCBI): domain Eukaryota; kingdom Viridiplantae; phylum Streptophyta; class Magnoliopsida; order Solanales; family Solanaceae; genus Solanum; species Solanum piurae. The sequence continues at coordinate 11,001 of JAJOOO010006279.1, forward strand.
TCACTCCAATCGACATGCTTTTACACAATTAAGCTCAATCTAAAAGAAAGGAAGTCGTAGCCTACCTTAAGGCCGATCGTGTGCTCTCCAAATCACTTTACCGGAGCTTTTCCTTCCCGAACGGCCCTTGAACGCTGTCACTCTATCAAATATAGGATCACAATGTTAGTACGGTCATTTAGACACCAAAATCACAACAAGCATAGACAGGTTAATTTTGGAATCAAAGCAGGAATCGAAAGGTGCCCAACACTCTTTGAACACTCTACGAGTTAGCCACAATAATTCCCAACACGTGGAACTTCGAATCACCCAAAACCAACTAAAATGAGTGAGATAGGACCAAAACAAGAATGCCAAAAACAAAAGCTCGTAAAAGGCTACAGCAGTCAGGTTAATCACGAAATTACCTCTAACTACGTGTACCCGACAACTTTCGAACACTCTACAGCGAAGGCATCGAGAATACGAAGCTCCCGCACTTTGAATCACCTAAATCGGTTGAGAGATGAGAGAGTTATGAGCGTTTTAAGGTTTGGAAAAATGTTTCTGTTTTTCTGCACTAAATAGCAGATTTTCTGCAATTTTCCAAAAACTAAAAACTCCGATCTCGTTCGGAACCCCGTGCACGCAAATGAATTATGCAACCATACCAAAATCGATATTCTGGACTCAACGGCGCAGTCGAAATTTCCATCAGAGGTCATCTCGATAAAAAGTGGGTCCCACACCCAAATGTCATTTAAAGTCAAAAACCACAAAAGGGCTCGGAAAAAATATCGAATACCTCGGGACACAGAAGAAGGGTCAATCTAGACCAAACTCGACATTCCGGAGCTAAATGCACTGACAGAATTCTCATCCGAGCGCGTTTACTCAGAATGTTGACTAAAGTCAAACTTAGGCTTAAACTTAAAGTTAAAACGCCTAATCGCACTGACTCACACTGAAAACCTCGGGAGTCGTGCTGACCATGCTAGTAGCCTAAAATTACCCTTCCGGAGCTGATGGAATTGTCAGAATTGGATTCTGATGTCATGTTCTTGAACTTTTGATCGAAAATGATCGTTCAAGGGTCATAAACTCCAAAAACACTAAAACTCGCACCGAGACCAAACGAACGACCAGGTGACCGAACTGTCAGTCCCAGAAAGTCATAAATGACTTGGGGTCGCTACAGGAATGCTCTAAATGACACACAAAAGGCAAAATACAGAAATGACCAAGAGGGTCATTGCATGTACCTTCTGGGCTTATTGGCGTTTAGTTAAGTTTAACTAGTTGTACTTACTTCTTATCTATTCTTATACACTCTTGTGCATTCCTTTTTGTTTCCCATTGTTTGACCTCTTCGTGTTTAATTTTTGCATTTTGTATTGCCTTTACTTCTATTACTCAGTCATCCTATGATGCCTACTAAGTACATATTGTTTGGGGTAGTCATACTACACTCTGCATCTATTTTGTGATGCAAGTCTGAGCACCAGTTACCAATATTGATATCGAGATTATAACTTCCAGATCAGAAGGCAAGGGTAGGCACATGATGTTCTAGAATTTACTTGTATCCATTTGTATCTTATTGGCTAGTCTTCCGATTTCGGGACAAGTCTTTTCATTTTGGGTCCTTTGGGATTTCTACTCTTTTGTTTAGCATTTCTATACTTGTGACTTCTAGGTTCTGGGAGGAATTCTCTAATTGTATATATATTTTGGCTTGCTTCCAATTTAGCTTTGGTTTCTATATTTTTATTTTTTGCTTTCTCTTTGTTTCTATCCTTCTACTTATTACTTGTCGTTCTAGGTTACGGGTTACCTTACTTACTAGTGGTTATAATAGGTGCCATCATAATTTGAAAAATCGAGTCGTGATAAAACATTTCTTTAAAAGATTAAAATTTATCTTCTTCTTTTTTCTATTATGTCTACACATATTATTTTGATTAGATTTTCTTTTTACAATTATGGAATATTGATTAACCTCAAAACAAGTTTAGAAAAAGTTTATCACTCCCCGAGGCTACCCCTAGGCTTAAACACAGGACCTAGGATCAGGAGTGACCCAAAGCTAACCCTGTACTGGCATATCATAAGCATACTTAAGGATTTACCGAAATGAGAAATACCGTGTGGAAGCTAAACATTATAATTAAACTGAAATGATGGGGAATACCCAATATTGTCTGAATATATAAACTATGAGTTTAATAACAACTCAAAGATAAAACTCCAAGAAAAAACTGAATCTAACTATGTCTGTAATACGCCTCTAAGTGACTAGAGATGCTGGGACATGCCCCAACTAACTCTAGCAAAAATGAAACTAAAAAGACTGAAAATGAAAGAAAATGTCTATCGTCCTCGAAGAATGAGGTCTCACGCCTCGAAGCTACCCCGAGGGTGTAACCACGGGACCTAGAATCACGAGTGACCCTAAGCTAACCCTGCTGGCATATCATAAGCATACTAAGGTAACTGGAATAAGATAATTATGTGCGGAAGCTTAAGACATATCATAAAATGAAATGATGGGGAATACTCATTCAAAGTCTGAATATATAAAACTGAGTTTAATGACAACTGGAAGATCAAACTCAAACTAAAACTGAATCTAGTACTATGTCTGAATAAAAGCCTCTAAATGACTAGAGTTGTTGAGACATGTCCCCAACTAACTCTAGCAAACCGAAAACTAAATATCACGACCCAGGGGTACACCCTAGATGTAACATGGCATACTTGACCCCGAAGGGGTCTCATACAAGCCCTAAGCATATCATAACATAAGATAATAGAAAAGTACAAAAAATTTAAAAACTTTTATCCATACAATCAAAGTCTTTCATTAAAGCAAGCGAAAGTCTTTACTATACTTTGTTTCAACCATCTAAACTCAACTTTGAATTAAAGCCTTTGGGACAAAGCCCATACAATAGTCTCAACATGAAAATAAAAGACAAAGGAAATAATGGCTTTTGTCCTCGAAGTTATGATGACTCACCAAATCTTCAACTCCTTTACTCCTTAGAAACCTAGCCTCAAGATAGGAATTCAAATCACCGAACCCTACATTTAATAGGAATGTAGGGAAAGTATGCGTTAGTACAAAATGTACTAACTATGTTAGCTAGTATAACATCATAAAAGCATAATATCATAAGGGTTAGTCAACATAAGACATAATCCAATACTTCATGAAACATCAACTATAAGCATAAGAGACAATTTCATAATCATAAGTAAAGTCTCCAACATAAGCATCATGTAAGCATTATTCAACTCCTAGTCATTCATATCATAATAAGATCACTCTCAAGTAACCTCAAAGCATACTTGTGCAATGCATTAATGACATCCTATAATCCCATCAAAGCTAAGTATCCCTATTTGGTCATCTTAATCATAGTCTATATGCATAGTCAAGACCTAGGCTTTCATCTCATAAGAACACTATACTCCTAAGTAACCTCAAAGCATACTTGTGCAATGCATGAACGAAATCCCATAATACAATTCACACTAAGCATAACCTTGAACTCACCATATTCACACCTACCATTCATTTGGTCTCATTCTTACTTTACATCTCCTAGACTAGGAAATTATCACCTCTAGTCAATTATGTCATGGAAGACAACTATAGCAACAACCCAAGCTAAACATACATCATATATTAGAACACTTCATAAGTATCTTCAAGTCCTACTTGTGCAATGCATGAATGGCATCCCATACTACCATTCACACTAAGTACCACCTTAGGCTATTATACTCAAATGATTACTATTTTTCATTCTAGACTACCAAAGAATAGCACCCTATTAGGCTAGACCAAGCTATCAGGGAAACATTTTGATCATGCAAATCCAAGCTATTCTAGGAAGGGTACAAGTGTTCCATCCTAGCTGCCATGAAATAGGCTTAGACCAACTAAGTCATGCTACCCTTACAAGAACACTAAGATGGAAGTGTAATCTACCCTTACAAGCACACTATGATGCTAATGTAAGCTACCCTTAGGAGAGTATGATTTCTCAATCCTAATCTACCCTTAGGAGAGTATGTGTCCTCAATCCTAAGCTACCATGAAATGGTCTTGGTCTATACAATTCATGCTATTATGAAGGCATTCTAAAATTTTAGTTCAAGCTACCCTTATGGGAGTATGGATCCTCAATCCTAAGCTACCAATCTTGATCTTGTCTTACCAAGTCAAGCTATACATGAAGGGATTATATGTCACAACTTCAAGCTATTCTAGTATAACATGGTTTGATTCATTTTAGGTGATTAGATTTTCAACCTAGAATCATTTAATGTGAGAGAACCTTGTATGTCCTAGCATATTTATGCCTAAGTGTATAAATGAGAATATGCTTTCAATAATACACCACAAGATCACCTCAAATTAGCTTTACTCTCAAAGCCCTAAAATTCATGACTACAAGTCTTACTCTCAAGATTTACTTCATACAATCATCATTCATTCCTATATTTCAAAGCATTCTAATCATATTCTTCATAAGTAAGTGATTCTAGTCAGAATTCTTCATAAAGGTTCAATTTCAACTTTACTAGTCATGATCCATCATATATACTAAAATATAGTTCAATTAAGGTCTACATGTTTCTAATCTTGAAAAATTACTACACATGACATTAATTTTAGAAGATCACTTATGAATCCTCAATTTCACCTCTCATGCTATCAATTCTATCAATTAAACTAGGGTTAACCATCGAAATAACATATATTCATCATAATATCATAATTCAATGCTAAATCAATCATAATTAAGTATTATCCGCTCAATTGGAATCATACTTCAACACTACCCACAATGTAGGAAGAAACCCAAGCTAGAATTGGGTTATGTCTTCACAATTGGGGGAAATCTAGGGGGCTCTATGAATGGAAGAATCCATAGATGAATAAGCTAACATACCTTGATTATAAAACCTTCACCAAGATTGCATCAATGGAAGAATTTTGCCCTAGCTTCCTTCTCTTCTTCTTCTTGTTCTTCTTCTTCTTCTTCTTCTTCTTTACTTCTAGAGAGAGAATTTCATAGAGAGAATTGGGTTTGTTTTGGGGTCTTGTAAGAATGACTTAATTGATTTAGTTTAGGGGTCTATTAGGTTTATATAGGTGGTCTAATTACTAATAAACCTACCTCACTTAACTCGTAACTAATAATGAATTAACCCCTAAGTCCCAACTTAAAACAATTACACTTCAAAACTGCCCCACCCATGAAACCACACCCACGGACCATGGGTGGGTCCACGGACCGTACTGGTCATTCGTGGGTGATGGTCTGGGGCTCAATATCCAGGGGAAGCAAGGCCATGACCCACAAACCCTTCCTATGGGGTGTGGGTCCATCTACTATCCGTAGATGTCCTTTGTGGGAGGCTATTTTTTGACAGCTTTTGGGGACTGTTTTAGGGTCCTCCTCAATGACCCTTTGGTTGGTCTTCGGGGAGTCGTACCTTGATTTTTAACCCCTAAGCCCCTCATTCTAAGTACGGGAAATCATTTTACGATTCTATCCCTCATATCAAACCCTAAAGCCTTAACACAAGGCTCTAGAAAACTCTAGTTTAGCTTACTAGTTTTTGGGGTATTACAATATCTCCCGTTTAGGATCGTTCGTCCTCGAATGACGATTCTAAACACTTCTCAAGGTCAAAAATCTAAACTAGCAACCCATAATGAATGCAATGCATCTCAATGCACACAACCAAGGAGGGAAACTTCAACTCCAAGCCAAACATATTCAATGCAACACAAGGGAGTAAGAACTACATCTGCCAACCCAAAATGCATGAAATTCTATATCTATTCATATTGAAGGAGGAACTAACATCTCCTAGCTAAAACATGCTCATCATGTACTCAAGGAGCCTAAATGCAATTTACTCTCAAAAAACATTTTGTTCAAGGAGGAATCTTTCAACTTCAAACTAAGGCATGCTCATTAATTCATTTCATGAAGTCTATATGCAAATCTTACTCAAATGCACTACAACATGAAGCAAAACAATGCATATAAGTCATTTCAATCAAGACCTAAACCTTTTCATGAACATACATATAAGGAAATCATGGCAACACATAAATACACAATAACCTTGCTAGATAGGCACACCATTTCCCCCTTGGGAGTAAGCCTATACAAATTCTTCTAAACATCATTCATACTAAGGACAACTTCAAAGTCTAACATATCAAGTCACAAAATACAAGTAATCTGGAACCTAATAAAGAATAAAACACATACCGGTAGCAACCTAAGAAGGTTACTCTTGATCTTCTCTAGATTGGAGAGCATAAAACCTATTGTTCTTTTGAGGCTCCAGATCCATACCACTAGAGGCAACTTGCTTACCCTCTCTTTTTGTAGCCCTTGTCTTTGGGCAATCTTTCATCTTGTGGCCACTCTCACCACAACTAAAGGAACCCTCTCTACCGACCAAACACCTACCATCATGTCTCTAACCACATCTACTACAAGGGGGCCATAGGGACTCATTACCAACCCCTTGTGGCCTAGGGGTAGACACCCTCTCATCCTTATACTTATGAGCATTAGAAAATTCTTGTCCGGAAAACTTTTGTCGATTCCTAGAGTGACCATGTCCATCTGACCCATCATGCAAGAAATTATCATTATCCATCCTAAACCTCTTTTTCTCCCTAGATTTTTCGTCTTGGAGTTTATCTTCCTCCATTTGTTGAGCATACACCATGAGATGTGAGATATCCATATCATTATAGAGCATTGTCGTACAACATTCTTTTGCTACTATGCGGGACACCCCGATCAAAAACCTACTCATCATATCCCTCAGACTTGCTACCATATATGAAGCATACTTAGACAATAGAGTAAATTTCAAGGCATACTCCTTAACACTCATACTACCTTGCTTAAGGTTGATGAACTCTTCCACCTTAGCTTCCCTCAATTCTCAGGGAAAGAACCTATCAAAAAATGCCTTCTTAAACACCCCCAATCTATGGGACCCACTTCTACCAGCCTACCATCTTTCCATTGTACATACCATATTTTAGCAGCATCCTTCAATTGGTAAGCGGCTAGTTCCGCTTTTTCTACCGTAGTCACTCCCATGATAGCTAGCACGTTATAAACCTCCTCTACAAACCCATTAGGATCCTCTTCCACTTTGGAGCCACGAAACTCCGGAGGGTTCATCCTCAATAACTCTCTCACCCTAGAAGCAACCATCCCTCTTATTGGGTTTGCCGGAGCTACCATCTCCCTATTGATTTGAGTCGTCATAGTTTGGGCTTGAGTATTCAAAGTTTGGGCCAACATTTGGAGAGCCGACCTAATCTCTGCATTTGACATATTCGGAGGATCAATTAGAGCTTGAGGAGGAGCTTGGTGTGGAACTTGGAGAGGAACCTCTTGCTCCATATTGCCTTCCTTATCTCTCCTATCATTTTCCCTTGTATTAACCATACATTGAAAAAATCACAGGGCACATATTAGAAGAAAGACCTAATGGAGCCAAACTCTATGGCATGACTTAGAGAATGAAGAAGTTAGATTTCCTAAACATCCAATAGCCTCCTATTCATAAATGTGGTGCGCTTCACATTTTTGAAAAAGAATCTACTAGACGTGGTTTGAGACAGTCCTAGAATCATTCTAAATCATGTGCTCTGATACCAAGTTTTTCACAACTCAAGGGAACACCCTAGATGTAACATGGCGTACTTGAGCCCGAAGGGGTCTCATACAATCCCTTAGCATATCATAACATAAGATAATAGAAAAGTACATAAATTTTAAAAACTTTTATCCATACAATCAAAATCTTTCATAAAAGCAAGCGGAAGTCTTTACTACACTTTGTCTCAACCATCTAAACCCAACTTTGAATTTAAACCTTTGGTACATAGACCATACAACAGTCTCAACATGTAAATAAAAGACATAAAAGAAATAGTGGATTTTGTCCTCAAAGCTATGAGGACTCACCAAGTCTTCAACTCCTTTGCTCCTTAGAAACCTAGCCTCAAGATAGGAACTCAAATCACCGAACCCTACATTTGACAAGAATGTAGGCAAAGTATGCATTAGTACAAAATGTACTAAATATGTTAGCTAGCATAACATCATAAGAGCATAATATCATAAGGGTTAGTCAACATAAGACATAATCCAATACTTCATGAAACATCAACAATAAGCATAAGAGACAATTTCATAATCATAAGTAAAGTCTCAAACATAAGCATCATGTAAGCATTATTCAACTCCTAGACATTCATATCATAATAACACCACTCTCAAGTAACCTCAAAGCATACGTGTGCAATGCATGAATGACATCCCATAATCCCATCCAAGCTAAGTATCCCTTTTTGGTCATCTTAATTATAGCCTATATGCATAGTCAAGACCTAGGCTTTCATTTTATAAGAGAACTATACTCCTAAGTAACCTGAAAGCATACTTGTGCAATGAATGAATGACATCCCATAATACCATTCACACTAAGCATAACCTTAAAATCACCATATTCATGCCTACCATTCATTTGGTCTCATTCTTAGCTTACTTCTCCTAGAAAATGGATTTATCACCTCTAGTCAAATATATCATGAAAGGAAACTATAGCAACAACCCAAGCTAAACATACATCATATAAGAGAATACTTCATAAGTAGCTTCAAGTCATACTTGTGCAATGTATGAATGACATCATATACTACCATTCACACTAAGTACCACCTTAGGCTATCATACTCAAATGATTACTATTTATCATTCTAGACTACCAAAGAATAGGACCCTATTAGGCTATACCAAGCTATCATGGAAACATATTGATCATGCAAATTCAAGTTATTCTAGGAAGGGTACAAGTGTTCCATCCTAGCTACCATGAAATAGTCTTAGACAAACTAAGTCATGCTACCCTTACAAGCACACTAAGATGCTAATTTAAGCTTCCCTTACAAGAACACTATGATTCTAATCTAAGCTACCCTTAAGAGAGTATGATTCTCAATCCTAAGCGACCCTTACGAGAGTATATGTTCTCAATCCTAAGCTACCATGAAAGGGTCTTGGCCTAACCAAGTCATGCTATCATGAAGGCATTATAAAATGCTAGTTCAAGCTACCCTTAGGAGAGTATGGATCCTCAATCCTAAGCTACCAAAATTTGTCTTGTCTTACCAAGTCAAGCTATACATGAAGGGACCATATGTCACAACTTCAAGCTATTCTAGTCTAACATGCTTTGATTCATTTTAGGTGATTAGATTTTCAATCTATAATCATTATATGTGAGAGAACTATCTCCTAGCATATTTATGCCTAAGTGTGTAAGTGAGAATATGCTTTCCACAATACACCACAAGATCACATCAATTTATCTTTACTCTAAAAGCCCTAACATTCATGACTAAAATCCTTACTCTCAAGATTTACTTCTTACAATCTTCATACATACCTAGATTTCAAGGCATTCTAATCACAATCTTCATTAGTAAGTGATTCTAGTCATAATTCTTCATAATAGTTCAATTTCAACTTTACTAGTCAGGATTCATCATATATACTAAAATCTAGTTTAATTCATGTCTATATGTTCCTAATATTAAACAATTAGTACACATGACATTTATTTTAGAATATCACCTATGAATCCTCAATTTGACCTCTTATGGCATAAACCCACATAATATCAATTTTATCAATTAGACTAGGGTTTACCATGGAAATCATATAAATTCATCATAATATAATAATTCAATGCTAAATCAATAATATTTAAATATTATCCACTCAATTGGAATCATACTTCAACACTACCCACAATGTAGGAAGAAACCCTAGCTAGAATTGGGTTTTGTCTTCAGATTTGGGGGAAATCTAGGGGGCTCTATGGATGGCATCCATAGATGAATAATCTAACATACCTTGATTATAAATCCTTCACCAATCTTGCATCAATGGAAGAATTCTTCCCTAGCTTCCTTCTCTTCTTCTTCTTTTCTTCTTCTTTACTTCTAGAGAGAGAATTTCTTAGAGGGAATTGGGTTTGTTTTGGGGTCTTGGAAGAATGACTTAATTGATTTAGTTTAGGGGTATATTAGGTTTATATAGGTGGTCTAATTACTAATAAACCGGCCTCACTTAACCTCTAACTAATAATGATTTATCCCTTAAGTCCCAACTTAAAATAATTACACTTCAAAACTGCCCCACCCACGGACCATAGGTGGGTCCACAAACCGTACTGCTCATTCGTAGGTGATGGTCTGGGGCTCAACATGCAGAGAAAGCAAGGCCTTGACCCACTACTCCTTCCCACGGGGCGTGGGTCCATCTACTGTCCGTAGATGCCCTTTATGGGAGGCTATTTTTTTATAGCTTTTGGGGACTATTTTAGGGTCCTCCTCAAGGAACTTGGTTGGTCTTTGGGGAGTCTTACCTTGACATTTAACCCCTAAACCCCTCATTCTAAGTATAAGAAATCATTTTACGATTCTATCCCTCATATCAAACCCTAAAATCGTAACACAAGGCTCTAGAACTCTCTAGTTTAGCTTACTAGTTTCTGGGGTATTACACTAAAAGACTGAAAATAGAAAGATAACATGTCACTCGTCCTCGAAGAATGAGGACTCACCCTAATGCTGCTGAACTAGAGATCAGGAATCGATCTATGTGTGATCTAAATGTTATGGACCTGAACTACATCACAAAAAGATGTAGCGCAAAGTATTCGTCAGTACTTGAAAGGTACTGAGCAAGCAACATAGGATAAAGTTGAATAATACAAACATAGCTGAACAAAGCAATAAGAGCAATGATATAATCTGAATATGATGGAAATACTGAAATTTACTGAATACCGAGCTAACTTAATGTAATGACCAAGTATAAACATGATGAGACTGAGTACTGAACTATAACTGATAACCTAGTCAATACACTAGAATCTGACTGTGGGAGCTACTGTTAACCGACATAAAACCACAAGAGCTATCTATGGAATCCAATGTATCTCCCCATCGAGAAAACCCAATATACCTTGTCAAGGGTATAAAGTCATGACTGACGTGATCACTAAAACTGATGCCCACAAAGGGGATTTATCCTATGGGGGCACGTAGTTCTAGGACTATGAGGGTGACTGACCCTTAGTCCACTCGGTATTAAGCCTACTCCCAACTGATTATGTAAATAACACATTATTAGTGAATTTCTGTAATACTAAATAGCTCAAGATACTGACATGCTAATTGATGAATTTTGGAGAATGAGTTGACTAGGGTAAGTTCTAATTAAGTTACTAGGATAAAGGTGACTAAAACGACGTAGTTTAGGGGTTCAACACAGGGAAAAAACCAAACGACCCCTAACTTAAAAGCTGTCGGGACCAACCGATGAACTGACCGATGAACCTATGGTCCGTCCTGTCAACCATCGACTGGTCTTCAGAGAGGGGATTCTGGGGTGTCGATCTACGAACCAAGACCACAACCAGTGGTCAGACCTACGGTCCGTGGGTTCGGCCGTGGTCGATTCTTAGACAATTTTATGTACTTATTTTTTTGGGAAGGGCTGCAGGTGCCCATCCATGAACCCCACCTACGGTCTATGGGTCACCCTACGGTTCGTGGATGGTGGCCGTCGTAGGCACCTGAAACTTCTAAAATCTATATTTTGGTCTGTCTAGGAGACATGGTGTTACATTATATCTCCTTTGGGAACATTCGTCCTCTAATGAAGACTAAACTAGCTGAAAATGGAGGGGAAAAGCTGCACACCGTACCACTAAATATTGGAAACTAAAATCTGACTGAACTAAGTTCCAAGGACATGCAAATATGCTGAAAATGCAAGTAAAACTGAAGGAACATGATACTAAGACTGAATCTACGCATTAATGACTGGAAAACTAGAGAGGAAATATTACCTCATTCTGGAATGGGATCGGAAGGAAAGAGATGAGGATACTTGGCCTTCATGGCTGCTTCTGCTTCCCAAGTAGATCCCTCTATGGACTGACTCCTCAACAAAACCTTAACTGAAGCGACTTCTTTATTTCTCAACCTTCGAACCTGACGATCAAGAATCTCAACTGGCACATCCTCATAAGTGAGACTATCCTTCATAACCACACTTTCCAATGGTACTATAGATGTTGGATCACCCAGACACTTCTTCACCAATGAAATGTGAAAAAACGGATGTATTGGTGCTAGTTTTGCTGGCAACTCTAACTCATAAGCCACTTTACCAACTCTTTTCATGATCCTATAAGGGCCTACATATCTACGAATGAGCTTTTCTTTCTTGCCAAATCTCAACACCCCTTTCATAGGTGACACTTTCTGGGGAACCCCAATCATCAATTTGGAACTCCAAGTCCCTTCTCCTTACATCTGTATAGGACTTCTGGTGACTCTGGGCTGTCTTAAGTCTATCTCTAATGAGCTGAAATTTTTCCATAGCATCATGAACCGAATCTAGCCCTATCAAGGCTGCTTCACCTATTTCAAACCAACCAATTGGAGATCTACATCTACGCCCATATAATGCCTCATAAGGGGCTATCTGAATGCTGGAATGGTAGCTAATATTATAGGCGAACTCTATAAGAGGAATGTGATCATCCCAACTACCCTTGAAGTCGATCACACAAGCTCTTGACATGTCCCCTAAGGTCTAAATGGTACGCTCTTCCTGACCATCCATCTGTGGATAAAATGATGTGCTGAGATTAACCTGAGTACTAAGACCTTTCTGAAATGACTTCTAGAAATGAGAGGTAAACTGAGGACCTCTATCTAAGAAGATAGACAAAGGAACCCCATGAAACCTGGCTATCTCATTAATGTAAAGCTTGGCGTAGTCTTTTGCCGAATCTGTCGTCTTAACAGCCAAAAACTATGTGGACTTAGTAACTCTATCAACTATTACCCAAATGGAATCATGTTGTCTGCGAATACGAGGAAAACCTGTAATGAAGTCCATGTTTATCATTTCCCACTTCCATGTAGGAATATTGATCTCTTGTGTCATACCTCTGACGTTCTACCTTCACTTGATGACAATTAGGGCACTTAGACACAAAATCTGCTATATCCTATTCATGCCATTCCACCAAAAGACTTCCCACAAATCACAGTACATCTTAGTGGCAACTGGATGAATAGAATACCTGGAGTTATGGACTTCTGTAAGAATCTAATATCTCAAATCACCCACCTTAGGAACACATAAACGACCTTGATAGCAAAGCACACCATCTTCCCCTTGGGAGAAAACCTCAACTTTCTGTTGATGAACTCCACCCTTCAATTGAAGCAATATAGGATCACTGACTTTCTTTTCCTTAACCTCCACTACCAATGAAGATTCTGACCCATTCTGAACTGTTAACCACCATCTGATATGCTCATAAGGTGAACTCCCAACCGAGCAAGCTTGTGAACACCTTTTGCTAGTTCTTTCCTTTCTTCCTCAACATGTGGTACACTACCCATAGATAGCCTGCTAAGAGCATCAGCCACTACATTGGCCTTACCAGGATGGTAAAGCACATTCATACCATAATCCTTGAGGAACTCAGGCCATATCCTCTGACGAAGATTCAACTCTTTCTGGGTGAACACATATAGAAGGCTCTTATGGTCTGTGAACACCACACAAGTAATGTCTCCAAATCTTTAGGGAAAATATTACTACTGTAAGCTCGAGATCATGAGTCAGATAGTTCTTCTCATGCACATGAAGTTGTCTAGAAGCATAAGTTATAACCTTACCTCGCCCCATCAGCACTGAACCTAGGCCGACTCTAGATGCATTACAATAGATCACAGAACCGTCTAAACCCTCTAGTAGATTCAAAACAAGAGTTGTAGTCAACCTAGTTTTCAGTTTTGAGAAGCTCTTCTCACACTTGTCTGACCACTGAAACTTAACCTTTTTCTGAGTCAACTTAGTCAATGGGGAAGCTATGGATGAAAATCCCTCCATGAACCTTTTGTAATAACCAGCTAAACCCAAGAAACTTTTAATATCTATAGGAGAGGTAGGTCTGGGCCATTGTTTCATTGCTTCTATTTTTTGAGAATCCACTCGGATCCCTTCTCTAGATACTATAAGACCAAGGAAAGTAACATATTGTAATCAAAACTCATATTTGCTAAACTTAGCAAATAACTGGCAATTTGAGTGTTTGCAGGACAACTCTCAAATGAGTCGCATGTTCTTCCTCATTCCTAGAGTAAATGAGAATATCATCAATAAAGACGATAACGAACAAGTCCAAATACTGCTTGAACACCCTGTTCATCAAATCAATGAAAGCTATAGGAGCATTGGTTAGTCCAAATGACATAACTACAAATTCATAATGACCATACCGAGTTCTGAAGGTTGTTTTCGGGATGTCACTATCTCTGACTTTAAGCTGATGATAACTGGATCTGAGGTCTATCTTTGAGAAATGACTAGCACCCTGAAGTTGGTCGAACATGTCATCAATCCTGGAATAGGGTACTTATTCTTGATTGTGCATTTGTTCAACTGTCTATAATCAATGCACATCCTGAGAGATCCATCTTTCTTTTTCACGAATAACACTAATGCACCCCATGGGGAATACTACTAGGTCTGATGAAGCCCTTATCTAGAAGGTCTTTCAACTGCTCTTTCAATTCCTTAAGCTCAGTTGGAGCCATTTTGTAAGGAGGAATAGAAATAGGTTGGCTATGTGGAAGGATATCAATTCCAAAGTTGATTTCCCTTTCGGGAGAAACTCCAGGAAGATCTTCTAGAAACACCTCTAGAAACTCATTAACTACTGGGACTTGCTCAAAAGTTGGGGTTTCAGAGCTTGATCGTTAACCCATACTAGATGATAAAGATAACCCTTAGAGATCATCTTCCTAGCCTTAAGATAAGAAATAAATCGACCCATAGGCACTAAGCTACTACCCTTCCATTCTAGGATTGGCTTGTCTAGAAACTGAAAATGAAAAATCATGGTTCTACAATCGACTGAGGCATAAGAGGAATGTAACCAATCCTTGCCTAGAATGATATCGAAGTATACCATTTCTAACCCTAAAAGATCTACTGAGGTGAATTTCTGGGAGTCTGTGACAGGGTAATTTTTGTATACCCATCTAGCAATAACTGGGTCACCGACTGGAGTAGAGACTGACTGAGAAGGGTTCGGAGAGAGATTCTGGACTGACACCGAAGTTTACTGTTATAAATGGAGTTACAAAATAAAGAGTATCCCATGGATGTAAGAATGCATAAACATATAAATTAAGGACTCACAACGTACCAATAACCACATTAGGAAAATCTTCCTGATCCTAGTGAGCCTGGAGAGCATACAACATGTTCTAACGTTGACCGCCACCTGTACCAGATGAGTTACCCTACTGAGTCAAGTGACCTGCTGGTGCTGCTAAAGTTGTAGACTGAGCCCTACCATTGTTACCACCCTGATTCTGTTTAGAAAAAGGGCAATCCCTCAACCTTTGACCAGTCTGACCACACCCAAAACATCCATCTTTCCCTGCAAGACACTCTCCCGGATGATTCTTACCACACTTTGGACAAGTCGGGTAGGTTCTAGTAATGGAAACACTTCCCTATGACTTAGATCCTGATGCCCTACCTTTCTAATCCTGTCGAGACATGGAGGATGGAACACTAGCTGATGAAGGTGCTGGAGCTAAAGATTTTAGCTGAAATTACGAGCGATTTCCACCACCCGATTTCTGTTGAGAATATTCATAGTTTCTTGTCCTAGAATTTTTGTTCTCCTTAGCCTGTTCCCTAAGCTTTTCTCTCCCAACCTGTTGAGCATGAGTCATGACCCTAGAGATGTTCATATCTTCCAGCAACATAGCATTTCCATACTCTGTTCTAACCAAGTCAGATACCCCAAATAGAACTTACTCATCTAAGCCCTGGAATCGGCAACCATGTGTGTAGCATACCTACAGAGTTGGGTGAACTTAAGTCTGTACTCTTGGACTGTCATGGAACCTTGTCTCAAATTCATGATTCTTGAGCCTTAGCCTCTCTCAACTCTCTTGGAAAGAACCATTCCAGAAAAGCTTCAGTAAACACTCCCAAGTCACAGTAGCTGCATTCTCACCCCTGTTGTCCTTCCACTGTGTAAACCATATGTGAGCCACATCCTTAATCTGGTAGGACGCTAACTCTACCATATCATTTCATGTCACTTGCATCACTCCAAATATTTTCTTGACCTTATTAATGAAGTTCAGGGGATCCTCACCAACATGCAACCCAAGAAACACATGTGGGTTCATCCTAAAAAAAGCACGGACCCTAGCTGCCACTTTTCCACCACTAGCATTTGCAGGAACTAGAACATGTTGTTTGTTCTGGTTAGCTACACGCTGGACCAACATTTGAATGGCATTCTGAAACTCTACATTCAAAACCTCATGCTCTGGGACTGGAGGAGTTGTGTTAGCATTGCGTGCATTAGCATTCCTGGGGTAAGCTTTACGATGAGGCATGATCTGAAAACACATAACGATGGATTAGAAATGAGATCATACCAACATACGATAAGAATATCAAGAAAGTGAGGTTTTTCCTAAGACATTTCATAGTCTCCACCTCATAGGTGTGGCACGCTTCATACTCATGAAAGGGACTCTACTTAGTGCGGCTTTTCAGACATTCTAGGACTCTTGAACCTAGTGCTCTGATAACAAGTTTTTCACGCCTCGAAGCTACCCCAGGGTGTAAACACGGGACCTAGGATCACGAGTGACCCCAAGATAAACTTGCTGGCATATCATAAGCATAATAAGGTAACTGAAATAAGACAATTATGTGCGGAAGCTTGAAACATATCATAAAATGATATGATGGGGAATACCCATTCTAAGTCTGAATATATAAAACTGATTTTAATGACAACTGAAAGATCAAACTCAAACTGAATCTAGTACTATGTTTGAATAAAAGCCTCTAAATGACTAGAGATGCCGAGACATGTCCCCAGCTAGCTCTAACAAAAATGAAACTAAAGGACTGAAAATAGAAAGATAACATGTCAGTCGTCCTCAAAGAATGAGGACTCACCACGAACTAGAGACACTACAAGAAAGAAGGCATTTACCGATAAAAAATTTTGTTTCTATATATTGTGTATTGTTGTTAAAAGTACTTTTTGCAACGACAAGAAAGTTGTTGCATGTCGTTGCCTTAAACCCCGATGCGATAAGTATACGCAACAACAAAAAATGTTGTTGCAAAATGTTAACTAAGCGCAACAAAAAATGTCGTTGCCACAAATTATATTAAGCTGTTAAAAAGTCATGTAGTTGTAGCTTAAAATGATATCTAGCAATAAAAAGTTACTTTTGCAATAAATATTAGTTTTTTTCCAACAATATTATTGTTGCCATAAAATTATTGTCAGAGCCACAAAATTTCAATTTCCTCCTAATCATTCAATGAACTCTAATAAAAGTCATACATTGAAAATGACGTAATTCTCATATTATATAAATCTAAAGATCAATACATAATTTTTTTGCAAAAGATAAATTTCTAGGCCAATGTGATTTCTTAAAGTATATTTTGCTTACAAAAAGAACAAGAAATCAATATTTAATATCATAAAATTCTAGAATCTTCTTTCAACAAATTGGCATTGTTAGACCACATTCCCATTTGTATTGATTTGCACCTGCCATCCTACACATGAAAGTATAATTATATATTGTTAAAACAAATTAATACAAAGTATAAACTAACAAAGAGTGAAATAAGTGCATGTCTACATGAAACTCATTAGACTTCAATTTTAATACATAAATTAGCTACACAAGGTGAAAAATGAGCTAGAATATCTACTACAAGATCAATTATTGATCAACAATCATAATTATGTATAGATGTTAATTATAGCATTCATGATAGACTACTTAGTATGATATCATAAAATCCAATATCTTCATGCTCACCAAATTAGTTACTCCCTCCGTCCCATATTATAAGTCACCTTTTTCCATTTGCACTTGCATTAAGAAATAAGGTAATTTTACCCTTATGTCCTTATTTAATGTTTGTTTATGACAACTGTGTAATAAATGATGAAATGTTAGATTTCAAAAATATAAATGTATTTGGATGCCTATTTAAATTTTACTTTTTAGAGCCAAATTTTTTCACCAATTGATCCAAAAAAATTTAAAAATCAAGTTTTCCCACCTCAATTTTCTTATATATTTTGTGTATAATATTTTCTTATATTTTTATATATAAATTCTTAAAGCAAACATGACAACATCATAAAATATTCAAATTCCACTACTTCACATTGATCTAAATTTTTCTACTGAATCTGATGTTATTGATAATGAAATTAGACAACAAATGAATTTTAGTTCTAGTTCGACAAATCATTTGTTTTTTGATTTAAATAGTGCATAACTCCTTTATTTGGATGTTGATTTTTCTCAATTTTCCCTTCACATGTTTTGGTTGAGTCTTCTATTTTTACATCCTTTGAACTTTTTGAAATGTCATCTTCCTTGATAAAATTTGTTGAAGCTTCAACTTTCAAGATTATTTTTTCATCTTTTTTCATCTTTTATTTTTAATTTGTTTGTTGATTTTTTTTTCAAAATCAGATTTTATAGAATAAGTAATGAATAAAGAAAGTAATTAATTAATGAATGAAGTACTCTCCCAATGAAATTAATTACTTGTAGATTTTCTACATTAGTCAAAGTAAATACATTTTCAAGATTAATTAATTAATCAATCAAAGGTATAATGGGTAAAATATGGTAATTTATGCATAGATTTTATAAAATGACATATATTGTGGTCCAACTATTTTTAGAAAGGGGTGACTTATAATATGGGACGGAGGGAGTATTTTTGTTGTCACAAAATAGGAACTTGTCATGTTCAATAGAAGTTGCCTGAAGTCAAAGAACAAGTCAAGAAAAATAAATCTTAATACTAGATAAATGCATCACCCAAATGACATTAACTTGAAAAATAAGAGCTGCCAAAGAACCACCAAAATTCCTATCAGCCATAGTACTAACAATGCTAATTATTATACTACATCTTAAAAAATATTATACTTAAGGCTGCATGTTTTTTTTCATAAATTCACTATCATCTAGCCAACAATTCCATTAATAAAAAAAAGAGAGGCGCCAATTGCATTGTGTAGTTAGTCTACTTCCTCTGTTTTATAATTTTCAGTTACTATTTAGCAACGAGCACTATATTCTCTCTTTACATTTAAAAAAAATATTGCAGTCTCTTAAACATTTTCATGATTAACAATTGCATAAAGAAATTCATTGAATAATAGAAATAAAATGATTGTTTGTAATATAAAGACATGCTTACCTACCAAAATATTCTTCTGATTAGTTGAATTCATCTAAACATTATTACTATTCATTACCCCTTATAGAGAGTGCTTTCAAGTATTTATTTTTTCACATTTGTCATAAAGCATAAAATCTGCAAGGAGGCATGGTATACATTAACATAGGCATAACTTTTAAATATAAGCATAGATGCTGCACATGAATATTTAAACTTAGTCTATTCGGACCAAGACATGATTTTCTATAACCAAAAAAAGCATAGGCATAAATTTTAAATATAAGCAAGATGCTGCACATAAAAGTTTGGACATATATACAATAGAAATAATATATTCAGTGATATCCTACAAATGAAATCTAGAGAGAGTAGAATGTATACCTACCTGTGTGTAGATAAGTTATTTTAGATAGATCCTCAATTCACAAAAAGCGCGATCAAATCAAGATTTAAATTTTTTATAAAAACACCAAATTAAAATGTCAAGAATAAACAAAGATCAACAAGAAGAAACTAGTAGGGCATTAGATATACTAAACATGAACAAATAGCAAAAACAAACCAGAAAAATTAAAATCAGATTTGCATTTCTTAAAATAAGTTGTGAGTTTCTCCTCCCTAATCATTTTGTTCTTCACCAAGCATATGAAAACAAGACATCAACCTTTAAACTGTACTCTAATATAACAAAAAAAGATATACAAGACTTTAAAAAACCTTGGCATACCAAAATACACTTATTTGTGAACTTAAACTAAAATTAAACTAGCTAGCTTTATGTCAAGCCTTCAATTTTACTTTGACAGGATGATAATCCTCTAATTGGAGCACTTATTTATTAAAATAGGATAAATAGTCAAGAGAATATTATATCGAAACTATTTGTGAAAGAAAAAAGAGAAGAAAGCTCGGTGAAATAGAAGTCTGTTTAAAGTAGAAATGACCTCAAAATGGATCACAATGTTAAGCTTTGTTGTTTCTGCAGAACCCTCTAGATCAGTCAAAGACGTAGCCTACAATTATATTCTAAAAAAAAACTAGTCCTTTTCAATTGAAGCACAAAGCAAATAATAATTTTGATAATTGAATTTGGTTTCTTTTGGTAAATTCTGAAACAACAATTAAGTAGTGAAAACATTTGACTTGTCGAAGTGAAGAACAATTAAGTACATGCTTATATGATAAAAGAAATTCACTTTTGATTGTGCAAAATGTATAACTCCAGTCATTATTCATGAGACTTCCTTCGAACATAAAAAGCAAATAAAACACATGCATATGATCTAATATTAAAATCTAATAGTTAGAAGTATGACCAATCAGTAAACTATATTAATCCAAACTAGTTGAACTGGGGAAATAATACTCTGTACCAATTTCACTGTATTAGGACCAATTAAATAAAATTATAGCATAACACAAAAAAAGGTGAAAAAATTGAAGAGTTAGAATTGAGATATTAACTTGTTCAGATCGGAAGAATTAGGGGAAATTCAAAACCTTTTGGGTTGATCGGAACAATTTTTTTTTATTCGATGGTATCAAAAGGCAAAAGCTGCAAAAACCTACCGATGATAATAGAGTTACCGATGACGTATGACAGAGATGGTCCTCTTCGACATAACCTCATGAGCCAAATTCTTAGTATTGTATTTGTACAAATAAAAAAGAAAAAAATACCTTCACTTTGAAATCCAAAAATATAAGAAATCTTATGTATAAAATAACAGTAATGACTACATTAGAGGGGAAGAAGCTTACAATTTCAAACATGTTGAGATTGAGTATTGAACTATAACTGATAACCTGACCAATAAACTAGAATCTGACTGTGGGAGATATTGTTAACCGACATATAATCATGAGAGCTATCCGTGGAGTCCGATGTATCACCCCATCAAGAGGACCCAATATACATTGCCAAGGGTATAAAGGCATGACTGGTGTGATCACTAAAACTGATGCCATAGAGGGGACTTATCATACGGGGGCACGTAGTTCTGGGACTATGAGGGTGACTGACCCTTAATCTACTCGGTATTAAGCCTACTCCCAAGTGATTATGTAAATTACACATTATGAGTGAATTTCTATAATACTGAATAGCTCAAGATACTGACATGCTAACTGAAAATGCAACATTAACATACTGATAATGAAACATTCTTAACTGAGGCATGTATATTTGAAATAACTGACCTAGCAAGTGTAATTCATGAACTAAAGGAATCTACACAACTAGGGTTCTGAGTTTCATGCAAGAACTAAGCAACAATTCTACAAAAATATGATAATCTGATTTGGATTAGTCTAACAACTAAATCACAACATAAATATGAAATCTAGAAACCCTAGGCCTAAGAATGATGTAGAGAATCAAGAACCTGACTTAATTCTAGGGACCTAATGGGTTAAAGGAACCCAGTAGTGAAATCCCACATACCTGGTGACAAAATTCATGGAGACATCTTTTAATTTCGGGGCTGGAACTGAAGGAATCCTGGTTGTGTTCTTGGAGATGTCTTGGTCGACTCTTGCTCCTTTTTGTTCAACTTGATGAATTTTTGGATAATGAGTTGACTAGGGTAAGTTCTAATTAAGTTACTAGGCTAAAGCTGACTAAAACAACGTAGTTTAGGGGTCCAACGCATAGGAAAAATACCAAATGACCCCTGACTTAAAAGCTGTTGGGACAAACTAACGGACTGACTGACAGACCATAGATGGACCTACGGTCCGTCCTGTCAACCGTTGACTAGTCTTCAGAGAAGGGATTCTGGGGTCTCAATCCACGGACTAGGACAACGACCCGTGGTCGGACCAACGGTCCGTGGGTCGACCCTTAGACAACTTTTTGGAATTTTTTTTCTTCGAAGGGCTGCAGGTGGCCATCCACAGACTCCACCTACTGTCTATGGGTTGTGGCCATCATTGTCACCCACAACTTCTGAATATATGCATTTTGGTCTGTCTAGGATACGGGGTGTTATATGAGGACTCACCACTGATACTACTGAATTGGAGATCGCGAATCGATCTATACGTGATCTGAATGCTTAGGACTCGAACTTACATCACGAGAAGATGTAGCGCAGAGTATGCATCAGTACTTGAAAGG
Source organism: Solanum piurae (assembly GCA_029582685.1). Classification (NCBI taxonomy): domain Eukaryota; kingdom Viridiplantae; phylum Streptophyta; class Magnoliopsida; order Solanales; family Solanaceae; genus Solanum; species Solanum piurae. The sequence continues at coordinate 33,543 of JAJOOO010006279.1, forward strand.
TACTGAGCATGCAAGATAGAAAAAAATTGAACAACATATACATAACTTAAATAAAGCATGATGAGCAATGATATAAGATGAACATGATGAATATACTGAACATGAACTAAACTGAATGCAATGATCAAGTATATAACATGCTGAAACTGAATACTGAGATATAACTGGTAACTTGGTCAATGCACTAGAATCTGACTGTGGGAGCTACTAATAACCGACATAAAACCATGTGAGCTAAATGTGGAGTCCTATGTATACGTCCCATCGAGAGGACCTAATATACCTTTCCAGGGGTATGAAGGCATGACTGGTGTGATCACTAAATATGATGCCTACAGAGGGGACTTAACCTACAAGGACACGTAGATCTGGGACTATGAGGGTGACTGACCCTATTCCACTCGCTATTAAGCCTACTCCCAACTAGCATGTATACAATACAACATTACTGAATATAAACTGGATAGCTCAAAATTCTGACATCCTAACTGAAAATGCAACATTAAGTACTAATAATGAAACATTTGTAGACTGATGCATGTATATCTGTATAAACTGATCTAGAAAGTGTAATTCTTGAACTAGACGAATCTACATAACTAGTGTACTGAATTTCATGCAGGAATTAAGCACCATAGTTATGAAAATATAATATTCTGATTAGGATTAATTTAACAGCTAAATCACAACAATAATATAAAGTTCTAGAAACCCTATGTCTAAGTATAATGAAGGGAATCAAGAATCTAACTAAATTCTAGGGACTAATGGGTGAAAGGAACCCACTAGTGAAATTCCATATACCTGGTGATGAACTCCATGGAGAAATCTTTCTATTTCAGTGCTGGAACTGAGGGGAACTTGTTGCGCTCCTGGAGTGGGTTGGTCAACTCTTTCTTCTCCTTTTCGTTCAAATTGGATGAATTTTGGAGAATGAATTCACTATGGTAAGTTCTGATTATGTTACTAGACTAAAACTGACCAAAAGGACGTAGTTTGGGGGTTAAACGACGTAGTTTAGGTGTCCAACGCATAGGGAAAAGACCAAAATGACCCTGACATAAAAGCTGTCGGGGCCAACCGACCGGCCTGACCGACTGACCTTCGATCGACTAACGGCTCATCCTGTCAGTCTGTCAATCGACTTCAGAGGAGGGGTTCTGGGGGTCTTGATCCACGGTCCGTGGTCTGACCTACAGTCCATAGGTCCGATCGTGGGTCAACCCTTAGAAGATTTTTTTCAAGGTTTCTGGTGAGAGGCTGCAGGTATGGCTGGCAACGGAACCGGTATGTGCCGGTTCCGGTTCCGGTCCGTTACCGATTCCGTCTCGGTTCCGGTTTGTACCGGTTAGATCCGGACTTCAGCGGGTCCGGGAGGGGGAACGGGACGGAAACCGGGATTTACCGGTTAGTCCCGGTTCCGGTCCCGGTCCGGTCCGGTCCGGTTCGTCTTTTTTAAAAAAAAAAAAAATCTTAAATTTAATTAATTTATATAGTCGTTGAGAGCCGTTGGGCAACGGCTTTTGGGCCCCACCAACGGCTCTTTCATCCCCATAACTCCCCTTTACACCTTCCTACCCCCAAACTTTTTTTAATA
>JAJOOO010006280.1:0-22346 GCA_029582685.1 Solanum piurae
ATCTCAAATAATGAGTATGCAGGCTCATTTTTAGTTACTCCCTTCAATTTGAGGACTTAAGGCTCAGAGAACGAAAGCTGCAGATTTGATTTGGTATGACATTTCGAGGCTGAAATTGAAATTTAGATAACTGTATCGGAAGAATTATCGGTTAACAATGTGGAAAACCTCTGTCAAAGGCTGAAATTTTTACTGATAAACTCGGAGTGGGTGTTTTAAAGCATGATGTACTATTTGAGAAACTCCTCGTTTGATCTGCAAAACGAAGGGCAAGGAGAGAGAAAAATAGAGCCGAGAATGATCGAGAAGCAGAGCAAAAGAAAGAACATATTCAAAAGACATAAATACCCTCACTTTTGGTTAAAATTACGGAGAGTACATATTTGTCTAATCATTGTTGCGTAAGGTACAACAAATATAGCTGTGGTCGTCCTGGTCGTCTTCACTCTTCTATATAATAGAAACTATAGAGCATTTTCGATACTTATTTTTTTTTTTTTCTTTTCTTTTTTTTGGTTTTTCCGTATCCGAAGTTAGTATTGAAGTCGGACTAAGGGCCCGTTTGGATTGACTTAAGAAAAGTAACTTTTAAATCAAAAATAAAAAGTCAAACTGAAATAATTTTTAAGTCAAAAAATAAAAAGTAGAGGAAGACCTACTTTTGGTTTTTGATTTATTTTAAGTCATTTTTTACCTTGTCAAACACTTTCCAATTTATTTTAAATCATTTTTGATTTATTTTAAATCATTTTTTATATTTGCCAAACACTTTCACAAATAAAAAACTGACTTAAAAGTAGGTTTGACCAACTTTTAAGTCAATCCAAACACCCGTCCGTATTGAAGTGGGACTAAAATTTGAATAGGGACCCTTTCAAGAGACGCCACAACATAATTTTTTGATAACCAGATTCGAACTCGAGCCCTGTTGTTAATATTTATTCAGGTTATTGCTAAATAAGTCTGGTAAATTGAGCGATCAGTTATACCCTTGTCATCAAAATCTCCAGTTTTCAAAAATGGGTGTCCTGCAATGGCTCAAAGCCTCAAGAAGAGAAAAGGTTCTTCCTTTATTGCAAGGTTAGTTCCCTCTCAATGAAATATCAAGTGGATAACTCAAGAAAATGAAGATTCTGAAACAAATTCGTAAATTTTCAACCTTTCTTGATTCAACCAAAAACACCCACCAAGTGTTTGTGAAATTGATAGCACCTAAACAAAGCAAATTGGATCCAATTCCATTGCCTCACAGAACCATTTCTGATCCCAAAGGTCAAGATCTTGATTTTGTTAATGTAGCTCATAGTCATCTTATACACTCTGATTGGACTAAGCTTGAGAATTTGTCTTCTGGTTTAACCCCATTTAGAGTTAAGCACATTTTGCTGAAAATTAAAAAAGATTATGTTTTATCTCTTGAATTCTTCAAATGGGTTGAGGTTAAATGCCCGAATTCGAATACCCTTGAGAATCATTCCATTGTTCTTCATGTTCTTACTAAGAGTAAGAAATTTAAATCTGCTGAATCAATTTTGAGGAAGCTTCTTGAATCAGGTTCTGTTGATTTTCCTGGTAAACTGTTTGAAGCTATAGTTTTATCATATCGAATGTGTGATTCTTCGCCGCGTGTTTTTGACTCATTGTTCAAGTGTCATGCTCATTTGAAGAAGTTTAGGAATGCTAGTGATACATTTTGCAGTATGAAGCAGTATGGGTTTGTTCCCACTGTTGAGTCTTGCAATGCATTCATGAGCGCGTTGCTTAGTTTTGATAGGGTAGATGTTGCATTGGCTTTTTATAAGGAGATGCGTCGGTCAAGGATTACGCCTAATGTTTATACCTTTAATATGGTCATGAGTGCTTTATGCAAATCGGGAAAACTAGAAAAGGCTGTTGAGGTCTTAAGGGAGATGGAGAACATAAGTTTGAAACCGACAGCTGTGTCTTATAACACTTTGATTGCTGGACATTGTAACCGGGACATCTTGAGTGTTGCATTGAAACTTAAGACCACGATGGAGATGAATGGGGTACAACCAGTTAATGTTACATACAACACTCTTATTCATGGTTTATGCAAGGTAGGGAAATTACATGAAGCAAACAAACTTTTCAGCGAGATGAAGAGAGCCGGTGTGGCTCCTAATGTTGTCACTTATAATACGCTGATAAACGCGTATAGCCAGGTTGGTAATTCTGAAATGGGAAGTAGGCTTTTCGAGGAGATGGCAAACAATGGATTGAAGGCTGATATCTTGACTTACAATGCATTGATTATGGGACTGTGCAAGGAGGGGAAGACAAAGAAAGCTGCATTTTTGGTCAAAGAACTTGATAAAGCAAACTTAGTTCCTAATTCCTCTACTTTCTCTTATCTGATCAGTGGACAGTGTACCAGAAGGAATCCTGATCGTGCGTTTCAACTCTATAAAAGCATGGTTAGAGGTGGTTTTCACCCTAATAAGCCCACTTTGACTCTATTGATATCCACCTTCATCAAGAATGAGGATTATGATGGAGCAATGGAAGTCTTGAAAGAGATGCTAGAAAGATCTATTACCCCTGACTTGGGTATGTTAACTGAAATATGCAGCATGTTTCTCAGATGCGGCAGAGAAGGAGCGATCATAAAACTCTTACAAGAACTAGAAGCTAAACGCCTCATGCCCGAAGGTTTTGATAAAACAACAGTGATTAGTTCTACAGACGGAAGATAGAATGTATTTTTTTAACAAGAAACAGAATCTAGATCTCATGCCTCAAGGTTCCCAGCACTCAGGTTTGGTCCTCCGGACAGCAACCCGGCTGGTATATACCCCACATAGGAAACTGGGCTGTGAGGTGAGTAACTATATTCAACAATCATTTGGAAACATCGTTCCTAAGCCCTTCTAAGTAAAAGGGGATGTTTTCAGTCCCAAGCAACTTTGTCAGTACTCCTTTTCATTCGACAGACTGAAGATAGAATGTAAGTTGTACTCACTTGTACACAACTTTGTTACCAATTATGCCACAACAACTGTAATTTTCGCTTTTTCTAAAAATCAATTGCCTGGTACCAATGAGCTCTTTCTTCATGACCAAAATGGTTTGCCTCGTCGACAATTGAAACTTGTTTTGCAAAGATTAGTCTCAACTGTTAAATGTACTTCTAAAATGTTACCTGGACAATGAACATATGATAAGTGTCAATGAGGATACAATTTTTTTTTATATCATCTGTATCGAATAATTTATTTTGTTAATGAACAACAACAATTGCTCCTCAATCTAAGCTAGCTAGGATCAGCTAGACATGTATTTCTTGATGAAGTTAAACAAAAAATCTTTTTTGCCACATTGCTCTTCTATAGGTTGCAACTGATATGGTATTTGCTAGAGAAGGTCGTTTAGCTGATTGTCAGATGACAAAGTGTTATATGATTCAATCTTATTCAATTCTACTTTTGTATTGTTTCTGATAGTCTTATTTGGCTGTTGTTCCAATAAATTCTGAACTAAACCAGTTGGCCTAGGAAATTACAATGTCTTCTAAGTTGTTTTCCTTATCCAAAGTTTCTATGCATGTGTTTTCTCTAAAAACCTTAGTTTACCCCTTCCTAATTCAGGGTGCTTCCTTCTGTCATATGAGTGTGTGGAAAGAATGAAGCAAGCTCCAAAAGTTAAACTGATGAATTTATTAAAGATCTTGAATATTCTGCTGCCAACAGTAGAGGCATAGCTACTCAAGCTGTTGAAGTGTACAAGAGTGTTTAAGTGTCTTTTGATGCTCAAGATAAAGAATGGGTATTATTTTTATTTTTTTTGATAAGGTAAAGGTTTATTGACCAAGTACCAAGAAGGTACCAAAACCAAAAGTTACAAAAGACTGCTGGGAATATCCATACAGTCAATTACAACATCTTCCTAGCAACTCCAAAAACACCATATATTGATCTATATTATCAATGAAACTACTTTTACCCCAACAAAACAAATTACACTTGTTTAACTCTAGAAATATGGTCTTTTTGCCCATCAAAACAAGCTTCTATTTCTTTCTAGCCAGATAGTCCAGAATATGCGCAAAGGTATAGTTCTCCAATTTGCTTCAAAGTTTATGTGTTCTCTGGTTCTGCGAACTCTCCAATAATTCCTTCACACTCTGAGGCATGATCCAAGCAAATACTGAAGAAAAATTCCCAACATTGTCTAGCCATTCTGCAATGCATAAGAAGGTGATTCACAGTCTCCAACTCTTCTTCACATAAGTAACATCTATTACTTAGTGCAAAACCCTTTTTCTGAAGATTATCCTGAGTAAGGCAAGCTCCCCATGCTGCAATCCAACCAAAACAAGCTACCTTTATAGGAGCTTTAGTGTGCCAAAGTAAAAACTTTAAAACAGGGTGGAGGGGAACGAACATTTGTTTTCTTCATCTATCCAAAAGACACTTATATTCTGGCCTTTGGAGTATGAAATACTTGATACTTTGGAGAGAAAGCACCCAGACTACACTTGAGTAGAGAGTTCGCATACCTCTAGGAGTCAAACTTCTAGTGCTGTCTTGATGTTCCCAAAGACAAAAGTGGTAGGTTTCGCAACTCATTTTATCTCCTGGCTTATGTCAGGGAAATGTTTATTATGCCCAAAATCTTAATATTATTTCTTGTTTCCTCCTCCATTAGATAGCAATTTCCTTTTCGCCCCTTGAAAAGCCTTGCATTATAGGAATTATAGCACTGCAAATATGGTTTCAGTATTTTCCACTCCCAGAACTGTGCTTCTGCCAGTTTTTACCCAGTGAACTCTGAACTCGACTCTCTTAGTCCATACAAAAATGAGGAAAGTTTCCTCTACCCATTATTCAGCACTGCTCTAGTATTTGGGGCCTCCTATTTCCTGAATATCACCGATAGCCTTATTTCTATGGGTATTTCTATCATTTTCACATCTTCCTTGTGCTTCTCTGGTGGGAATAGTCTCTAAATGTTTCTTTTGAGATAAAAGTCTCTAAATTTTTCTTGTCCTCAATATCTAGTATTCCTGTTCCTCAAAATCTGTTTATTTCTTCCCCCTCTTTCTTTGGTTTTGTGATATGTAGTACCTGGGGCTGGATGTATATCTGTGCTGCAATAGCTGTTTGCACATTTATAAATAAAGCAAATTGGATTACGAGAACTTTGATCAAGTTCAGGAGAATTTAGATTAAGTTTTTCCGTCTGAACTCATTGTTACCTTTCTCAAAATATAAAGACTTGCCTTCTAAACTTGACTTTTTTTCCTTCACCCTGCTGTTAATGAATCTATAAGTTGTTTTATTATGTTCTGTTTTGGTTGTCACTTTGGCATCCCATGTTGCAGTTTAAGATTTTGTAGTAGGTGGCTTTCAGATAAATCTTGAGCAGAAGTTTCGCCAGTAGCAGATGTGTTATTTTACCTGTTCTTTGATCAATAGTTCGTCAGCTGAATGTAGAAATTATTTCATGTCCTGGTCCCTAGTTTTTGGCAATGAAAAGTACGTTGTTTTTCTTGAAATGGTAAATATTATTGATGCCAAAACTCAAAACCAGCACTAAGAAAGTGCTGTGATTACATCCAAAAAGAGCAAAAGAAAGGTGAACCCTTGCTACCTAGACAAAAGTATTTATGAACTATAACAGGGCTTCAGCATCCTCAACTATATCCATTTTGCACCAGCAAGAGACTGTAAATATAAAATCAGATTTGAGTTTCGAGATTGAGCTCTTTCGTCCATCAAAATATCTTCTATTCCTGTTCTTCCAGATACTCCACCATATGCTAGCAGGTATGGTGTTCCATGCCTTCTTTAAGTGTTTGAGGAGTCCATATCTACTTCAGAATCTGTTGTCGACCAATTCAGACCCCGGTAGTTAAGAAATATATGTCAAACTTGTGAAGTATAAGAGCAATGCAAGAACAGATGACTGTTGCTTTCTTGATTTTCCTCACACAAGCCATTTAAAACTCATTACTTTGACAGGAGCTCTGGAATTCCATAACTGTTTCTAAGGACCAACATTAATCTGATTCCCAGCATTCGATTAAACCTTATGGAGTAGCATTCTCTTTATTGAGAGGAAGGTATTTTTGCCATGTTGGACTACCTGGGTGGACTGTCATGTCAGCTCTAATAGCAAAGATAACGTTTTAAGGATATTTGTGGTCCAAAACATAGACGACAAGGGCAGTTTTGATCCCAAACATAATTAAAGGGTATATATCAGCTATTTCGAATAGTTCGAGGGTGATTTTGACCCTTTTCCGTTAACTTTTTACTGCTTTTGTTAATGTAGAGTTCAAGAAAGCAAAAAATAAAATAAAAAACTTGTAGAAGGTTTTTGTTTTTGTTTTGAGGTTAGCGTGGTTAGTAAGACTATAATCTTTTTTGAGCAACCTTCACATATAGCAAACATAAAAATCATATTTGTATGATATAACTATAGTTTGCATAATTGTGTTTCATAGTAACCATAAATATGTATATTTCGTTATACATATATAAAAAAAAGCAATTGTATAATCTATTTCGGTATACATATACAAAGGATCAATTGTATAATCTGTGTTTGTATAAAGTGAGAAAGAGCGAAAGACAAAAAAGAAAATTGGGCAGGGGAATATCGTATTTGTATTATCATAAGTGTATAGGACGAAAATATATGCATTTGTATTTGTATATACAATTTTCTCTCGCTATATACAAACACAAACGCAATGTATACATTTGTGTTTGTATAAAGTGAGAGTGGCAAGCGAGATCTGGGAGAGGGGAACGAAAATATATGTGTATATACAATTTTCTCTCGCTTTATACAAATACAAACACATTTTATACATTTGTGTTTGTATAAAAGCGAGAGAAGCGAGGGAGACTGCCCAGCGAGAACGAGAGTGGCGAGCGAGATTCACCAGGAGAGAGGTGAAATAGCAACAGTTTGCTATGGGGTACAATTAAATCAAACCATGGTTATAACATTTAATTTGAATTAATAGTTTGCTATTATATACAATTTTCCCATCTTTTAATGATGGTTGAGAATTTTGGGTCGAGTTTTTAAATTTCATGGGTCGAATTTTAATATGGATAACTTATTGAGTTAGTTAATATATACAATAAAGTAATTAGTTTACAACAAATATAGTTATGTTTTATTCACATAAAAAAAAATCAAAAATCGTAAGATGTATATTCTGATTACACAATAATGCTTGTCAAAAGTTATAGAAAGTTTATTGATTATACAATATAGCTTATCTATACATGAACTACATTGGGATATATTTAAAAACATGAATATAACTTAATTATACATGAAGTATACACTAACTACATATATTAAAGAAAAAGCAAATCAAGTTTTAGTAATATATCCAGCCATAGATTTAACATCTATATTTTTCAATAATATATAATTTAAGATTAATTTCTAATTTTAATTTAATCACCCTAACTACATAAAAGATATTGAATGAATTTCTTTTTTTTTTCAAACTAAAAGAACATCATAGAACTATTTATTACCATTAAAAAAAATTGTATTAACTAAAGGGGAGGAGAACCTGAAAACTTTCCTAATTTTAAATCCTAGATCGTGTAGAAACAAAATTAGTAGTTTCCATATTTTATTATTCACGTTAAATCAAAATTTATTAAAAGAAATTGAAATCAAGCTTCATGAATATATCTAAGCAAATATAAAGATTTACTGTTTTTCTATAATATTTAATAACTAACTTAAGACTTATTTCTAAAAATTAATATAAGCACCCTGCTTATATAAAAAAAAATAGTGAATGTTTAATTTTTTTTGGGGAAAGGGGCATATGACTAAAATTTTGCGATTTAAAGCAGATATATTCCTCATTAAAAAGTGATATATATATATCGTTATTATCTAATAAATGATGCATATTTACCCTTTTCGTTAGCAAATTAAAAAAAATTAAAACTGATTTTTAAATTTCAAAAATATAATGTGGCTTTAAAAAAAATCACCTCACCCTTTTTTTACCCCTCCCGATCCCACACAACTAAAATTCAAACCCATTTTAAGTAGAGGAGGAATTGTTTTTTAATTTAATCTGAGTTGGGTTTGGAGGGGTAAAAATAATAATAAAAAATTAATTCAGTAAATATGAATGTGTTAACGAAAATGATAAATATGCACTATTTGTTTACATTATGTTTAAGACGTTTGAATCTGAATGCATATTTGAATATTTAGATGTCCATTTGAAAATTTAAATCTCACTACATATTTAAATATTAAGATGTTGCATTAAGATCTGAATACTAAATAATCAAGATTGTTTTCTTAACATTTGAATACATAAAATTTGTATTTGTTCAAAGAATAATAAATATAAAATTCAAATAAAATACTAAATTAATTTAATATTATATTAATAAAATATTTAAAATTTATATATAGCAATTATTGTTGGTGATGATTAACGATGGTGATTGTGTATGTCGATTTGGGATGATGTTAATTGATGTTGATGGTTGTGGGTAGTATATTATGATAATGGTTGACAATAGTCATTAACCTTGGTTGTTATTAGTGACGTCTAATAATTAGTAGTGAAATGATATCGATAACTAATGGCGATGGTGAATGATGATTGCGGTTAGCAATATATAATGTTGACTAGTGATGGTAATTTTTGATAGTGATTAGTGGAACATATAATGTTTGGTGGTGATGATTGAAAATGATGGCTAATGATTATGACGGTTGATTTGGTGATTGACGATAGTGGTGGTTGTGATTGAGCAGAGGATGATGGTGGTAGTAGATTTAGCTAAAATGGTAGTCGTGGGTAGTGGGTGAACGTAGATGAAGTAGCGGTCTTACTAATATTAAAACTTTGTTATATATCTTAATCATTCAGACCTATTAGGTGGTTGTCAAATAAGAAAAACAAACACACTTAACTATTATGATATGAATGATTGAGATTCGGACCTTGAAATCATATAGACTTATTAATGACTAATTAGATTTGAATGATAAAGATTAAGACCTTAATTAAGTGCAAATACAAATGAGGACTAAGAGCCTGCTTGACATTTCTACTAAAAACTCCTTATTTTTAGAAGCACTTTTTTAAAAATAGCTTTAGAAAAAAAACAACAACTTGTATTTGGTTGATTCATTTGAAAAGTGTTTTTGATAAGTGGATTGGATTTAATTAACTTTTAAAAAAAACGTATTTTTGAGAGTCAAATTACGAGAAAGGACAAGTATCAATGCACTTTTAATATTAAGATTATTTTAAGTATCTATTATAATTTTTTTAGTTAAAACTTTATTTTTATTAAACTAAAATGTACATATTCAAATATACATAGATGAATAAAAAAAGATTTAATATTAACATGTCGATTTAAATATAATTAAAAATATCAAAAAAAATAAATTTAAAAATTATTTCACAAATTAAATCACTATGCACGAAAACTCATCACAAAAAAATAAATATAGGAGATTTATTGATAAATATGTATATATGAAAGGGATATTTGGTCTTGCAATAAATAATGTTGTGCTTTTCTTTTTTTAAGAAGCAATTTTTTTTAACTTCTTCCCGACAACAGAAAAAATATTTTTGCTTCTATTTAAAAACAGTTTTACTGATTAGTCAAACATCTTATTTTCCAAACTAAATACTTTTTACTCAAAATATGTGTTTGTAACCTTTCAACAACAATGTCAAACAAACTCTAAGTATTCTTTACTCTTATGTCTTTTTGGATGGATTTATTTGATGAAATTAAAATAACCCATGCGGCCCTAATTATTTAAAAATAAAATAAAAATAGGAATATATTTTACTTGTTATATTTTGACTTGACACATCTATTAAGAAAATAATGATTGGTACAATGACTTCACCATTTTACTCATATTAATTGATAGAGTCTTAGAGCCTATTTGACATTGCTGCTAAAATTGACTTATTTTTAGAAGCACTTTTTTAAAATGACTTTTTTAGAAAAGTGTTTTTTAAAAAAAAAACAATTTATGTTTGACTAATTTATTTGAAAAGTGTTTTTCATAAGCAAATTGCATTTGACTGATCTGTTTTAAAAAGTGCTTTTGAGAGTTAAATTTTGAAAAATGACCAGTATTAATGTACTTTTAATATTAAATTTATTTTATAGAGAAAACCATTTTAAATATCTATTATAAAAATTTAATTAATTTTTTTTTATTAAATTAAAATGTACATATTTAAATTTTCAATCAATGTTTAGCTTTTTAAAAAAGGATTGAAATATTTAATTGTTATTTTTTTCTCCTTTTACTAACCTTACAAAAATATTGTTATCATCTTTTTTTTTCTAATTCTGTAAAATTATACGTAAAATAATATGTAAAATATAAAATAATAATATATAATCGTAAAAAAATATAAATATATTATATAAAAATATAAAATAAATTTTTTAAATGAAATTTAACCAAATTTATGCAATATGTTAATTAATTAATAAGAGATATATTGGTAAATATGTATATATGGAAGAGATATTTTAGTCTTGAGAAACATAAACTTTTAACTTCTTTCCAAGAATAGAAAACCTGCTTCTGCTTTTATTTAAAAACACTTTTACTGACTGGTAAAGCACATTTCTTTTCCTCAAAATAAGTGTTTCTGGCCTCCTAACAACAATGTCAAAAAAGCTCTTAAACATATTCCCTCACTATATTTTTTAAAGACATTGACTCAATATTAATAAATTGAGGGTATAATAGGAAGAAAATAAATTGTCCTTCCTTGATTTGTAAAATATGACAAGTAAAAATGAAAATCAAATTAAAAAATATTTGACAAGTAAATAGAAACAGAGGAAATATAATCATACTTAACTAAGGATAGAAGTTGAAAAGTTCTCTTATTTTAAATCATACTGTCTTGAAAACAAAAACAACAAAATCATATTACATAATTTTCTCTTATATATATGATTTGATTGATGCATGGTTATTAATTTTTTTCCTTTCAAATAATCTTAATTATTGTAATGACGGAAGATTTGTAGGTGTTTTGGAAGTTAGGGAGAACATTGTTAAATGCATTTACGATTTTATTTCTTGAGCATTGAGTTCGGTCTGATTTTTCTGATCAAAATGATGTTTCTCTTCCATCTCTCATTGCTGTCAAATCTTGTATGTTCGTTGTTTCAAAACTAGTAAAATAAAAGAAGATCAATCGATCATTTATAATTTGGTGCTCGAGTATGACAGGGGCAAAAGCCTAAAAGATTGTCTTTAAAATAATTATTCTAGGAATGAGATATCGGAATTTGAAGTCCAAAAGCATACAAAGAATGCACTTTTGGAGCTCAATCAAATTTACGGTCAAGAAACCATTCATACTAATAAAATGAATCATTAAGTACGATACACGAGTGTTTCAATAAATTCAGTAGTCTGTACCCAAATTACAAAAAAAAAAGGCTTAAATATGTACACATACACACAGGAATAATATTAATTTAGAGTTTCCTTTTTTTGTTCTTAAATATTACTTGTTTTTAATATATTATTCTTAGAAGACCTAAATGTTTAGCTTTACATAGTAATTATTATTATCATTTATAAATATAAGTATTATTTTTAGTGAACAAGGTGTAGTCATTTGTTTGTGATATATTATTTTGGATGTTATTGTAAAAACTATATTTATCAATATGAAAATTTGAGTTGTTTAATTTAAACTTCTAAAATATTTCAGTTATAAAACATATAGTTATTTTTTTCTTCTAATAATTTTCAATATTGTTTTATGTGAAATAAAAAAGACATAATACATAAACGCACCATTTAACTTGACGTCAACTGATATCTATGCTCTTCGATTATGAGTATGCACTTAAAAATTGTATAAAGTTAAATAAATAGACACAGCATTTTAGTTCGTGGCATAACAAATATTTGTATGCATCCAATTAAATGTGATGACAAAATTCTATTGTATCAATTTGGACGCAGACTTGTAAAATTTCTTTTGCCCTTCCACTTATCAACGCATAATACTAGTACTAGTACTAGTTATAAAACCCAAACGTAGGTGAAAATATAATGTATTAAAATTGATGGTTAACTTTCTAATTTTTTATTGTTTTTTGTGAATTTTGGTTTGATGGATATGAAATAACCTCTATTTGTTGATACTTTTTGCCATTATACCCCTTTTAACTTTTTTTCCTTCTTTTACTCTTTTCTCATTCTATATAAATTTAATCTTTCCTCATAATTTCTTATAAATTGTGTGGTCAAACTTCGACAATCTTGCTTATTTTGAAAATCGTTTGTTATCATTTGTATTTAACCATTTGAGTTTAGCTAGTTATTACAATATTAATATATGCTTGATCAAGTTATAACGGAGCTTCATGTATTCAAGAAGTGTTAGTTGATAGAAAAATGATGTTGTGTAAATAACAATTAAGGAATTTTTCTATGTATATTGTAACACCTCGGACTTCGAAAAGGGATAAAGAGGGGTTCGTACAAGTCACTCATCAGTTGTAAGTTATGGGTCAACTTCAAACAACCATATTTCTCAGCACATAATTATAAGGTGACCCATGACCTATCAAATTAAAGGTTCTTTGAGTCCTCTTTCCAACGCCACCAAGATTTCTTCATTTCGAGTTCAGAGTAAAAAGATATGCCCGTTTTAGTGAACCTTCCTTTCAAGGCACCTCGATAATTTTTAAGAAGGGTAGTTTGGTCTTTTTGCACTCCTTCTAAGCCTAAGCCACATTTTTTCTTCACCTAATTAAGGGTCTAATTAGTGTTAAAACATCTTTTCACATTCTTTAACACTTAGAAGAATTAGAGCAAGGTTCCAATAGGAGAAAAAGCTAGGGTTCTAGCGTTCTTCAAGTTTCCATCGATTTTCACCAAGAACCTTTGTTTTTCCTAGGTATGGAAGACTATCATAGTGTTGGACTAGTTCATCATCACGCCCTACATCTCAATTCAGTCAGAAATCGTCATATCTAAAGGATCCATTCATAGTTCTTGATATTGAATTCAGTTCTTTAATGATTGAGGTTTTGATTCTTTTGTTTTGTGAATCTGATAGTCAGGGGGCGGATCTACATAGGTCCAATGGGTGTCACATGACACTGCTTCGTCGAAAAAATATACTATGTACACATATATAATTAAAGGCAAAAAAAGAAATATCGAATATATTATATACAGTGACACTTCTTAACATAAATGTATGCTCAGCTTAGCTGGTTGGGTGCCTTTACTCTAAGGGTAAGGTTGTGTGTTCGAGTCCAGAGGTTGTCATGTTTTTATACATTCTGCTTATTTTTTATGTTTTTTTTCTTTCAGCTTCTTTCTCACCGATGAAATTAATTAAGAACAAATTATTAAAAGTTTGATATTATTAATTTTAAAAAGTATTTTGAATATATTTCAAAAAGAAAAAACTCATAATTTTTTTAAAAATAATTTTTAAAATATTTATTTTTAGAAAAGGTACAATAGTGAGCGCGAATTGTATTTTATTCATATTTTGTTCTTCTTTTTTTTTCCAAAATAATTATGATGTCACATTATTTTATTTATTGTTTTTCATTTTAAATGGTAACACCCCTTATAAAAAATCTTGCATACGCCACTACTTATAGTGTTGTTCATGCTTAGTATCACATGAACCCTACTGATTTAGTAAAGTTATGTTTTCAAAAGGAATTGAAAGTTCTCATGTATTGATTTTGGGTTTGAGAAACAAGAAGAGTTTAGGAATAATTTCCTAATTCTAAACTAATTTGGGGTCCTAAGTTAACTTCAAAATTCATCAGGGATGCTGGGGAGGGCCTTGGGCGGCGCGCCAGTAATGCGCCAAGCCTGGCCTTCAGCAGGCCCTGGGGCGGAGCGCCGGCAGTGCGCTCATGCATAACTTTTGAAGTTTAGGGCCTGGAGCCCTGCGCCAGCAATACACCAAGGATTGTTGGGCCATTTTTTTTCATCCGACGCGTATTCTTTTAAATTGTGGCCACGTCCCTTCTCTGTATTAGCTCCTATAAGCTCCATTTACCTTTGACAATTCCTGTATATCCTAATCACATGTCTTAATGCACATTCAAAACTAAATTGAGTTTAAGAGGAAAGTTCAAGAGCTTTTATGGAGTTATTATTGAGAATCCTTTTTAACCAACAATGATTTTAAACTAATTTTCCAAAAAAGTAAGGATGAGTTTTGAGAAGAGTTTCATACATGATTGAGGAAGAATATAGGGAACTAAGTATTCCCAAATGTAACATTTTTACATTGAGAAAAGAGAAACTTTGATTTCTAAAAAGAGTTTATAAGTTCAGGATATTTCAGAGCAGTTACCTCTTTTAAGAGGTTAATTTGAGTAATTAACTCAAAACAGAGAAAGAGTATTTCTACTTGAGCATGCATATATATATTTATTGCGAGTCGTATTGAGCACCGATATAGGGATGAGTTCAGACAACTCACATTTCTCTTAAACCATGTAGCCAACATGAGTAAATGATCGTACTTTTTAGATGACTCCTTATTGCTTTCGAGCATAGCTTTAGTGGATCCACTTAGTTGAGGTGTTCTATACCCCGACAAGTTATAGGACAATTCTGGCAGTGTGGACGAGACATTGTATCATCACATGGATCATAGTGATGGTTGTCGGTTAGAGAATCTCCCAAATAAGAGCAAAAAATAATTTATTGTATTTTTATATACATCCTTGAGTTAATATCTTTTATTTATGAAGCTTTAAACATTTAATCTCTTATTATTGCTTTGTATTGAGTTGAGTTGAGGTGAGTATTCTTCCAGTCTTATCAGTTCAGTTATCTATGCATTCAATTTTTTTTACATACCCGTACATTGAATGTGCTGATGTCATTTGACCTACATTTTATTATGATGCAGATACATGTGTTCAGGGTCATCAACAGGAGTTTCGTTAAGATCACTTGCACCCCAGTTAGCTTTGGTGAGCCTCATTACTTTTCAGAGTATTTTACATTTATTTTCCTATTATTGTTGAGTTGTCATGGGTATTGTCCCGACATATATCCTAGTATTAGAGGCTTCATAAAAAGTTAGAGTTGATAGTCTCTCAGTATGTTCCTTTCTGTTTTGAGATCCTGAGACTATTGAGTTTAATTATGCATTAAAGTTCCTTATTCGCTTGAGTAAGTCCTCCGTTAAGTAGTCAGTCAGGACAAGGGTTCGCTTGGGGATCAATGATGGTTCTCGAGTGTCGTTCATGTCCAGGGTATAAACTCGAGGGTATAAGAGCACAAAGTTCAAGAGTCCTGGGGTGTCTATGAAGCCGTATCCAGTAGAGTTCTTATCGGTGTGAAGCGCACCACATCTATAATTGAGAGGCTACGACATTTAGGAACATTTCACTTTCTTCTTACTCTTTTTCGTATGATAGAGTTCAACTTTATAAAAGTTTCTTCTAACTCTTGCTTATGCATGTCTTTTTCAAACCATGCCTCTACAAAGAGTTGTTGGAGGATGTCTTGCTAGGAGGAATATTAATCCTCAAGGTCAAGAAGCTCATAATGCACCAAAAGTGCAACCCCTCAGGGAGATGTCACCAATGTCGAGTTAAGAAATGTTATTCAGATGTTGACTCAGGTAGTGGCAAATCAGACAACAAGGAGTTCGATCGTCAGGATGTGGCTGATACATCCAGAATCCATGAGTTTTTAGGATGAATCACCCAGAGTTCATACTTTGTGAAAAAGAATTTCAGAAAGTGTTTGAGGTCATGTGTGTTGGTGATCCAGAGCATGTAGAGTTAGCCTCATATCATCTTAAAGGTGTTGCTAGGATATGTTATGATCAATGGAAAAAGAACAATGCAGATGGGGCACCACTTTTGAGTTGGGTTGTGTTTGAAGATGCTCTCTTGAGGCGCTTCTTTTCATGAGAGCTAAGGGAAGCAAAAGTAAGAGAGTTTCTTAATCGGAAGCAGGAGACTATGAGTTTGCAAGAGTGCAACCTCAAGTTCACTAAGCTATCCCGCTATGCTCTAGAGATGGTGATTGATATGAGGAGCATGATGAGTTTGTTTGTATCTGAGGTATCCCGATTATCGAGTAAAGAAGGTAAGACGACTATGTTGATAGGGGACATGGACATACCCAGGCTTATGATTCTTGTGCAGCAAGTTGAAGAAGATAAGATGAGAGACATGGAAGAGTTCCGCAATAAGAGGGCTAAGACAACAAATCATGAATCCAGCCAGCAGAAGACCAAGAATGTAAATCGTTCATTCTTTTAGTAAAGGTCATCTAGGCATGGTCCATCGTCAACTAGTGCGCCTAGAACATTGAACAAAAATTATTACAGGAACCAGAAATCCAGAATTTCAGAGCTCAACCTACTTAGTCTCAGGGTAGTGTGGTACAAGGGGCTACTTGGACCCCACATGTGCTAACTGTTGTAGGTACCACCCAGGAGCGTGTCGTGATGGCTCCAATGGTTGCTTCAAGTATGGTCATATGGGTCACTTTATGCGAGAGTGTCTTAAGAACAAGTAGGGTAATTGGGGTAACAAAGCCCAATCTTCTTCAGCGGCTCCGGTAGACAAAACTGCTCTGGGAGGAGCCACTTCAGGGACAGGCAGAGGATCAAACCGTTTGTATGCTATAACTAGTCTCTAGATGTTGTCACTGGTATGCTTAAAGTATTTACTTTTGATGTTTATACCTTACTTAATTCAGGTACGAGTTTGTATTTTGTGACTCTTTATGTAGTCACAAGATTCGATATTTTCTCCGAACAACTTCTTGAGCCCTTTAGTGTTTCCACACCCGTTGGTGAGTCTATTATAGCAGAAAAAGTCTATCATGATTGTACCATCTCTGTCTATCACAAGGACACCATGGCTGACTTAGTTGAGCTAGATATGATGGACTTTGATGTTATTCTAGGTATGGACTGGCTTCATGCTTGTTATGCCTTAATCGATTGTAGAACTCGAGTAGTCAAGTTTCAGTTTCCTAATGAGGAAGTTTTAGAGTGGAGGAGTAGTTCAACAGTGTCAAAAGATCATTTTATTTCATATCTTAAGGCTAGAAAGTTAGTTTCCAAGGGGTGCATGTATCACTTAGTCCAAGTTCATGACTCTACTGTGCAATCAGTTCCAGTTGTGAGTGAGTTTTCAAAGGTCTTTCTAGACAATCTTCCCAGAGTCCCTCCTGAGAGAGAAATAGACTTCGGAATATATATTCTTCCTGATACTCAACCCATCTCTATTCCGCCATATAGAATGGCTCCAACTGAGTTAAAAGAGCAGTTGAGAGATCTTCTTGATAAATGTTTCATTCGACCTAGTGTCTCACCTTGCGGCGCTCCGTTCTTATTTGTGAGAAAGAAAGTTGGTTCCTTTATGATATGTATCGATTACCTATTGAACAAGTTCACCATAAAGAATAAATATCCCCTTCCGAGAACTGATGACCTTTTCAACCAACTTCAGGGTGCCACTTGCTTCTCTAAGATAGACATCAGATCTGGCTATTATCAGTTGAAAGTAAGAGAAAGTGACATCCCGAAGACAACATTCATGACCTGTTATGGTCATTATGCGTTCCTTATGATGTATTTTTGCTTGACTAACGCTCCTGCAGCGTTCATGGATCTTATGAACAAAGTATATAAGCTGTATCTGGATATGTTTGTTATCATGTTCAGTGATGACATATTGATTTATTCGAGGAATGAGGAGGACCATGCTAGCCATCTTAGAATAGTTCCACAAGCTCTCAAAGATCAAGAATTATATGCCAAGTTCTCTAAGTATGAATTTTGGCTTGAATCCGTGGCGTTCTTAGGCCACATTATGTCTGGTGAATGAATTCAAGTCGACACTCAAAAGATTGAGGCAGTGTAAAATTGGCCAACACCCACCTCACCAACTGATAGAAGGAGTTTCTTGAGGTTGGCTGATTACTAGAGAAAGTTCGTCGAAAGGTTTTCATCTATTTCATCCCCGTTGACTAAGTTGACTCAGAAAAACAACTAAGTATTAATGATTTGAAGCTTGTGAGAAAAGCTTTCAGGAATTGAAAACTCGATTAACTACTGCCCTAGTGTTAACCCTACCAGAGGGTACAAAGGGTTTTGTTGTTTATTGCGATGCGTTTAGAGTTGGACTTGGTTATGTATTAATGCAGAATGGTAAGGCTATATAGCCTATGCATCCAGACAACTTAAGATTCACGAAAAGAACTACCCGGCTCATGATCTCGAGTTGGCAGTAGTAATTTTTTCTCTCAAAATATAGCGTCACTATCTAAAGTTCAAGTCCTGGCGACCGCACCAACAGTGCGCCCAGACTTTTGAAGTTCAGGGCCTAGCGCCCTGCTCTAGTAGTACGCCAAGGATTGCTGGGTCGATTATTTTCTTTGTTTCATCTGACACATGTTCTTTTAACTTGTGATCACGTTTCCCTTCTCTGTATTAGATCTTATATGCTCCATTTACCTTTGAAAATCTCTACATATCCTAATCGCATGTCTTAATGCACATTCAAAACTAAATTGCGTTTTAGAGGAAAATTCAAGAGCTTTTATGAAGTTATTATTGAGAATCCTTTTTAACCAACAATGATCTTAAACTAATTTTCTGAAAAAACAAAGATGAGTTTTGAGAAGAGTTTCATACATGATTGAGGAAAAATATAAAGGAACTAAGTCTTCCATAATGTAACATTTTTACATTGAGCAAATAGAAACTTTGATTTCTAAAATGAGTTTATGAGATCAGGATATTTCAAAGCAATTACCCCTTTTA
Organism: Solanum piurae; assembly: GCA_029582685.1. NCBI lineage: Eukaryota > Viridiplantae > Streptophyta > Magnoliopsida > Solanales > Solanaceae > Solanum > Solanum piurae. The sequence goes on from JAJOOO010006280.1 coordinate 18,827, forward strand.
AGAGGTTAATTTAGTAATTAACTCAAAAGAGAAAAAAAAGTATTTCTACTTGAGCATGAGTATATATATTTATTAGGAGTAGTATTGAGCACCGATATGTGGATGAGTTCAGACAACACACATTGCTCTTAAACCGTGTTGCCAACATGGATAAAGAATCGTACCTTTTAGACGACTCCTTATTGCTTTCGAGCATAACTTTAGTGGATCCATTTAGTTGAGGTGTTCTATAGCCCGACAAGGTATATGAAAATTCTGATAGCGTGGGCGAGACGATGTATCATCATATAGATCATAGTGATGGTTGCCACTTAGAGAATCTTCCAAATAAGAGTAAAGAATAATTTATTGTATTTTTATATACATCCTTGAGTTAGTATCTTTTATTTATGAAACTTTAAACATTACATCTTGTATTATTGCTTTGTATTGAGTTGAGTTGAGTTGAGGTGAGTATTCTTTCAGTCTTATTAATTCACTTATCTATGCATTCGGTCTTTTTTACATACTCGTACATTCAATGTACTGGTGTCATTCAACCTGCATCTTATTATGATGCAGATACAAGTGTTCAGGGTCATCAACATGTGCTTCTTTGAGATCACTTGCACTCTAGTTAGCTTTGGTAAGCCTCCTTTCTTTATGAGGATTTCACATTTATTTTCCTGTTATTGTTGAGTTGTCGTGGGTCTTTCCCCAAAATTTATCCTATTATTAGAGGCTTCATAGACAGTTAGAGTTGATGAGTCTCTCAGTGTGTTCCCTTTTCTTTTCTTTTAGAGATCTCAAGACTATTGAGTTTGTTTATGCATTTAAAGTTCCCTATTCCCTTGAGTAAGTCTTCCGCTAAGTAGTCAGTCAGGCCAAGAATTTGCTTGGGGACCAGCGATGGTTCTCTAATGTCGGCCACGTCCATGATGTAGACTCTGGGCATAACATATTTATATTATGTATTGAATTCCTTTTATTTTTTTGTGCATTTACTTTATATAATTTTGACATCCAAATACGAACTAAGGATAGATGCATGGTAGTGGAAGTGATATCATGCAACATTGTCTCATTTGATATTCTTACATATAGATAGAAATTAATGACATAAGTGAATGAAGTTGGCTTTGTGGATCGTGGTTTGAGAACCATTTTGCTTACGTTAGGTTGCATGTTTTGAAACGTATCACCTACACATTTTATGCATTTTTTAAAATTATCGGCTAAAAATGAAAATGAAGAAACCTAAACTCGAACTCAAGTAACGCATTGATGTTCACGGGCTTAAGGGGGCATCCCTGACCAGAGGCGGACACACATGCTATTGTGGAGTCCCGTTAACTTCTGAAAAAATCATGTATATATATGTATATCTATCTTGAGAAACTGAAAGAAATTAAATATATTTAATAGTGCCCCCATAAAAAGTATGAAATGGTGCTTTGTACTAATGGTATAAGCTAATAGATCTACTCTCACTGATCTCGCTCACCACTCTCCCTCGCCTCTCTCACTTTATACAAACACAAATATATAAATTGTGTTCGCATTTGTATAAAGCGAGAGAAAACTGTATATACAAATACAAATACATATATCTTCGTCCTATACACTTATAATTATACATTACAAATCTTCATCTGCCCAGTTCTCTTTTTCCTTTCTCTCTTTCTCGCTTTATACAAACACAAATTATACAAAATACAATGCATAATTTGTGTTTGTATAAAGCGAGAGAGAGAGAGATTTTATATATATAAATACAACTGTTTTAACTCGATTCAATTGTACACAAATTCAAATTTTATGTAGATATTCAAACACAAAGAACATATACATATACAAACACAATTTTCATAGACATAGACGCTCGATTTATACAAATCATTGTGATTTATACAAATCATTGTGATTTATACAAATCAGATGCCAACGATTTTATACAAATCGAAGTTGCCTGCGATTTTTATACAAATCTGATGCTCAATTTGCTATGAAATAGTTTGCCATAAAATGCAAATGCAAAACTATAGCTATATAGCTAATTTTTATGTTTGCTAAATCTAAAATGAACCCTTTAAAATATATGATAGTTCTTCAAGGTATAAGTGCTTTTTCCAAATTAACATATTCACGTGGACTCCCTGCCCACCACATGGTCGGCTATGTTCACACCTCTCAATAAAAATTCTACTTTCACCACTGTGACCAAAATTCTAAATTATTTTTGGGAAAAAGTTATGTTTTCAGCTTTTGAATTATAACTTTTACTACCATCAAAAACACTTTCAATTAATCCAACATGGACTAGCCATTTTTTATTGATCTTTTATTTTTTGGGTGTGGACGAGACTATGAAAATTCATCTTAATTTTTCACTTTTATAATGATGTCTTATAAAAAAGAATAACTACCATAAGGTAAATAAGAGTTCCGACTCAAGGAATATGATATCAATTGAAGGTAAATAATTTTTTTTAGTTTATAAAAGGAATCCACTCTAACACAAAATTCATGGCATGATATTTTGACCCATCTAGATATTAGTTTTTTATCAAGACTGAAAACTTAAATGATGGGCAAAAACAAACAAACAAACAAAAAAGTTACTAACATAACGTATCAAAATAAAGTTGACAAAATCTATATAACACACTAATAAAGTTTACAAAATCTATAAGCAAAATCAATTCTTTATCTGGTAGTAGAAGGAATTTACTATTGCAAGAATAAGTTAGATGTTTACTAATTGAATAGAAATTGTCTATTAAGAAATACTTGGAAAGAAAATATGGGAATAGTATCAAATCCACGTATAAATATTGTACTCAAGTTGTCATTACTAGCTTTAATCATTTATTTTCTTTTGGTTAAAAAGGTTAATGTTTCGCTACCATAGTTAGAAGTTAAAGCAAGATTTTCAAAACGAACTGACTTATTATACGTAGCTAGTGTTATTATTTTACTAATTGACAATCCCTCTTTATCATCTTTTAGTACTTTTTTTGACGTAAGCCGGAGGGTTGTATGTGAAAAAAAGTCAAAGATATATTTTTGAATAATATAGATTTCTCTAGAATATCGTAGTGTAGAAACATAAAGAGTTATCTTGAAGATAGAATATCTAGATAAAAAGGTTAATGTTCCGCTACCATAGTTAGAAGTTAAAGCAAGATTTTCAAAACGAACTGACTTATTATACGTAGCTAGTGTTATTATTTTACTAATTGACAATCCCTCTTTATCATCTTTTAGTACTTTTTTTGACGTAAGCCGGAGGGTTGTATGTGAAAAAAAGTCAAAGATATATTTTTGAATAATATAGATTTCTCTAGAATATCGTAGTGTAGAAACATAAAGAGTTATCTTGAAGATAGAATATCTAGATAAAAAGGTTAATGTTCCGCTACCATAGTTAGAAGTTAAAGCAAGATTTTCAAAACGAACTGACTTATTATACGTAGCTAGTGTTATTATTTTACTAATTGACAATCCCTCTTTATCATCTTTTAGTACTTTTTTTGACGTA
>JAJOOO010006281.1:0-49143 GCA_029582685.1 Solanum piurae
GCCACTAAGATGTACCGCGATCTGCGGGAAGTCTATTGGTGGAATGGTATGAAAAGAGATATAGCAGATTTTGTGGCTAAGTGCCCCAATTGCCAGAATGTCAAAGTAGAACATCAGAAACCAGGAGGTATGACTCAAGAGATTGACATTGCTACTTGGAAGTGGGAAGTGATCAACATGGACTTCATTACAGGTTTACCTCGTACTCGCAGACAACATGACTCCATTTGGGTGATTGTTGATAGGGTTACTAAGTCTTCTCGGTTTTTGGAGGTCAAGACTACAAATTCGGCGGAGGATTACGCGAAGCTTTACATTAATGAGATTGTGAGGTTGCATGGGATTTTTTTTGTCTATCATCTCAGATAGAGGTCCTCAGTTTACCTCTCATTTCAGGAAGTCATTTCAGAAAGGTCTTGGTACTCAGGTTAACCTTAGCACAACATTTCATCCACAGACGGATGGTCAGGCAGAGCGTACCATTCAGACCTTAGAGGACATGTTGAGAGCTTGTTGTTGACACCCAATTTTGGCTCTCCCCATTTGTTTAACTGAAGTTTTAATAATAATAATAATAAATAATATATATATATATATATATATATATATATATGTTACGAAATTCTAGGAATACGAAAAGATTTTTTAATTATTATTTATTTGATTTGATAAATTTATTTCATCTATACTATTTTTTATAAAAATTAAATATATGAAATAAATATTACTACTTTCTCATTTTTAGATTTCACGTCAAATGAATATTTTTCTTAAGGGTTAGATCAATTTTTCCAATTAAATATGATTTCTATTATAGCGATAAATATTTTTTGACATATTTTTCAAAATTAGGAAGACTTAATTAATTAATGAGTTGCTAATTTATATTAATTTTTTTTTTTAGAATCCCTAATTTTAACAAATAAGCTAGTCTTGCAAAATTATTATTTTTAATTTAATAAATTATGACTATTTAATATAGAAATGTTATAATTTAAATAAATTTATTTTGAACAAAACTTGGCAATTCAAGTATTTTAATTCGGCCAATCCACGCGTGCCACATAAGAAGCACATGGATTGTGCTTCTTCACATTCGATCTCAACCATCCGATATAATCCAACTGCTTTAATTAAGTCATCTTTTTAATATATAATTATTATTAATATATATATATATATAAATTATTATTAATAATTATTTTAAACCCTTTATTTTATTAGTCCGATCAATCGATCGGACGGCCGAGATCAAACCAAAGAGTTTTTCATCTTTTCCCAAAAAGGAAAAGACCCATTGCCCAACTCTCCTCTCTCTCTTCAACAACCAGCGTTTCTTCCCAGAACAAAAGAACGATCTTTCCCAGAACTTTGTCCTTTCCCAAACGCCTCAACCTCTTTCCCCACCTTCTTCATCAGAACATATTCTCCATAGACCCAGGCACCGCCCACCATCTCCCTCAGATGCTATAGGCTACTCGCCCATCACCCCCACGTGATCCCCCATCCCCTATCAGAAGAACCGGCTCTGGGCTGCTTATATCACTAAAAAATTGAGTGACAGTTGCAACATGTATTAAAAAAGTATTGTCCATGTCTTATAAATGTATTGTTAATATGCTACCTAAATTATTCTCTTAGGTATCACTAAGAAAGAAGTGAAGCGTGCAACATGTATTATAAATGTGTTATTCATGAATAAAACATGTATTACATGAGTCATACAAATTATTTTGATTTGTATCACTAAGAAAAAGAGAGATGTTTGCAATATATATTACAAATGTATTGTGCCTATATTATAAATGTAGTACAAATGTGTTACCTATAGTATTTTAGTTTATTTCACTAAAAAGGGAGTGAAGTTTGCAATATGTATTATAAATACATTATTCATGATTTTAATACAATTATGAAACATTTATAATACAACCTTAATAGTATTGCGATACAGTTCCGTAAACTTCATCTTTTTCGAGCTTCAATCTAATATTTCTCCTAAAATCAATTCTAAACTTAACCAAACCCTCTTAAAATTGAGATATAAACTCCAAATAATAATTTAAATTATTTGTAGGAACAACCTATCAAAACTACTTACAAATTCATAAAACTCAAATAGTGAATTCAAAATTTGAAGCTTTATAATGACCATCAATGGTGAATTTGTCACGTCCCGAGCCTACACCCCGGGAGTGGCTGGCACTCGAGAACAATTGTTGGCCCCAAGCGAACCCTTGAACTGGCTTACTACTCAGCGGAAGACTTAAATGATAAGAAAATATTCTCAAAAGGTGAACTCATTAAATAAACTTAGAATGTTTTAAAAGAAACATTCAACTTGCCAAGATGGCAACTCAAGTCTCAAAACATAAGCCAATAACAAGATAAAGATAAATGAACTAATTAAATGTCTATGAAGCCTCTAAAATTATGAGGGATGTCAGGACAAGACCCCCGATCATCCTAACAATTGAAAAACTAGTAAATCAATGTAAATAGGGATCCTCAAAAAAAAAAGAGGCTCACCATAAGACTCTGAATGCTCAACTTGATCAACGAAGCGCTGGATGCTGATCCTGGTTACCTGTATCCGCATCATAACAATTATGCATGCCAAATGGCATCAATACATTAAATGTATGAGCATGAAAGGGGAATTATAAAACAAGACATAAGATTGAAAGGAACTGAAAGAAAATACCTGGCTCAACTCAACTCAACTAACTCATTTCAATATAAAATAATAATATGAATGCGATATAAAGAAATTTTTTTAAACATGGATAACAACTTTGTGTATTTAGAAATACCATAGTAACTCTGTATGTATGCAAAGATACAATATGAACTCTATGTGTATATAAAAATACAAAAAACTCTGTGTATATAAAAATACAAAAATACTTCTGTGGGAGTTTCTCTAACCGACAACCATCACTTAAGAGCTATGTGATGATACAATATTTTGCCTCACGTTGCCAGGGACATCCTATACCTTTCCAAGGGCATATAACCTAACTCACTGAGTGGATCCCCTAAGCTATGCTAAAAAGCACTAAGGAATCATCTAAAAGTATGACCTTTTTCTACCCATCAGGGCTACATGGTTTATGAGGGCTGTGAGTTGTCTTAACTCTCCCCCATATCATTTCTCAATACTACTCCCAAAATATACTAGCTCATATGTTTAAAAACATAACTTCTTTCTGTGGTTTGAGATAATTGCTCAAAAACTAGCCCAAAGGATCTCTAGGAAATCAAAGTTTCCTCTCTTGCTTAATTGTGAAAACATTTACTTTTTACTGAAAACTAGTTCAAAGGCTCTGTTGGAAATTGGCATTTCCTTTCTTGTTTAAGTGTGAAAATATTTTCCTCTTTGGGAATACATAGTCCCCATATACTCTTTTGAAGAAATGAACTTCAATCTTTACTCTTTACTTAACTCAAAACTCAAGTCTTAAAACAAGTTTAAAGCATTTGTTAAAGACTTTTGAAAAGACTCTAAGAACTCTCTAGACTTGGCTCTTAACTTTCTCTGAATTTGAATTATGAATTCAAGGTCATGATTTGTGATAGGAAAGATATCATGATGATTAGGAGTGCTTTTAGATAGTTAAACATGAGAAATGATCAGGAAATCACTGTCTGGAAGCAAGTCCGTGACACGGATATGCATTCAAATATTTGGTCGCAAAATAAATTTTAAGGCAGAAGGGTCTGGAACCTCTCCGCGATGCGAAGTGAAAAGTGTCAATCCTGAGGAACAGGTCCGCATCGCGGACCTGGTACCCAGATTTGCCCAACTTTTTCCTTCTTCATTTTCTAACCCCAGTTCTACTAAGTTCGATTATTTTTCTCAAATTCTCTTTCTATTCAAGTACCCAGTATATGTACACAAGATTCTAACTCAAAACCATTCTCACAATCAATAAAACTATCTCAAGAAACTCATCAATCCCATCCAAGTTCAACAATGAAAGCAATTCAAGAACACTCATGAACATCAAATTCTCAATCTTTTAGGACGAAATTTACACTAAAATAAACATGTCTGGCGCGTGGGTGAACGGACCCAACGCTGTGTGAACTCACATACCTCGTAGGATTGAATCCTTGGCAAAATCCACAATCAATTCCTCAAGAAATCGACGAATCTTGACCCTTCTTCTTTTCTCGTCTTGAGTTCTTTTCTCTAAAACCCTAGCGTGTAAGTTGAGTGCATAAACTGAACCAATTCAGTTTAGACCCCTAAGTAATTACAAAAAACGAATTAAGCTAATTGGGTAGTGAAAAAACCACAATACCATTCTAAAATCCAATTTTGACTTTCCTTATCTACACAACCCGACTTCAAATTGGCATATCTCCCTCATACGAACTCAAAATTGAGAAAACTTGGTGGCATTGGAAAGATCTAGGAGTTATAGTCGTTTTAAGTTGACTACAAACTCATACTTAACATAACTTGCCAAATTTCAGATTTTTCATTCTTTCCAAAAATAGTTCTTTCTAAATTTAGCTCATTCAATTAATGGGGTGTTGCAATATCTCCCCCTTGGGAACATTCATCATTGAATGAGATTACTCTTAGTAGGCTAAGGGTATAACATCTAAGATCCAACTCAAACACCCAACAAGCAAAATGTAAATACCACATGTCAGCTTAAAATAAATGCCAAGAAAAGGATTAGTACCTTAATTTGGAACTTCTCCGGACTTAAAGAGATGTGGATACCTCTTCTTCATGTCCTTTTGATCTTCCCAAGTAGCTTCCTCAACAAACTGATTTCTCCACAAAACCTTAACTGATGCAACTTCCTTGGTCCTCAACTTGCGAACTTGACGATGTAGGATATGAACATGAATCTCCTCATAAGATAATGTATCCTTAATACCAATATCTTCAGTAGGTATGATAAGTGAATGATCTCCCATACACTTCTTCAACATAGAAATATGAAATACCGGATCAACCACTGCTAGCTCTTGGGGTAGCTCTAACTCATAAGCTACATTGCCAATCCTCTTGGATATTTTGTAAGGACCAATATATCGGGGACTAAGTTTCCTGTTCTTACCGAATCTCATAACACCCTTCATGGGTGAAACTTTCAAGTAAACCCAATCATCTAATTCAAACTCTAAGTCCCTTCTCCTAACATCAGTATAGGATTTCTGACGACTCTGCGCTATTTTCAATCTCTCTTGAATAACCTTCACTTTTTCCATACCTTCATGAACTAAATCTAGTCCTATCAATCCACCTTCACCAACTTCAAACCATCCAATAGGAGATCTACATCTTCTCCCATAAAGAGCTTCATAAGGAGCCATTTGGATGCTAGAATGGTAACTATTGTTGTAAGCAAACTCAATGAGGGGTAGGTGAACATTCCAATTACCCTTGAAATAAATCAAACAGGCCCTCAACATATCTTCTAAAGTATGAATAGTGCACTCTGCTTCACCATCTGTCTGAGGATGAAAAGCAGTACTCAAGTTCACCTTTGAACCACTGAATATCTCTTGAATATACAACTTGGCATAATCCTCTACTGAATGGGTAGTTTTTACTGGCATGAAATATGCTGACTTAGTCATTCTATCAACAATCACCCAAATCGAATCATGCTGCATGCGAGACCGTGGTAAACCTGTGATGAAATCCATATTGATCATCTCCCACTTCCATTTTGGAAGTTCTATGTTCTGAGCCATACCACCGGGCCTTTGGTGCTCTACTTTAACTTGTTGACAATTCGGGCATTTAGCAACGAACTCAGCAATACCTTTCTACATACTATTCCACTAATATACTTCTCTCAAATCACGATATATCTTTGTGGAACCAGGATGGATAGAATATCTGGAGCTATGATCTTCCTCCATGATCCTCTCTTGGAGTTTATCCACCTTTGGTACACACAATCTACCTTGAAAGCTCAACACACTATCTCCCCCTTGTTCAAAAGCCATTACATTTTGCTTATGAACATTTGCCTTCAATTCAAGCAAAATAGGATCTTCGTCTTGTTTCTCTTTCACTTTTGACACTAATGATGATTCAGCCCCATTCATCACCACTACTCCTCCTTCATTGTAATCCATTAAATGAACTCCTAATGGCGCAAGTCTATGCACCTCTTTTGCTAATTCTTTCTTATCTTCCTCGAAATGGGGGGTACTACCCATAGACAATCTTCTCAAAGCATCAGCAAAAACATTAGCTTTACTTGGGTGATAAACAATACTCATGTCATAATCCTTGAGTAACTCTAACCACCTTCTCTGTCTAAGATTAAGCTCTTTCTAACTAAACACATACTGAAGACTCTTGTGATCGGTGAACACATCTACATGAACACCATAAAGATAATGACTCCATATTTTCAAAGTAAATACTATGACAGCCAACTCTAGATCATGGGTTGGGTAATTCCTCTTGTGAACCTTAAGCTCTCTGGAGGCATAAGCTATAACTTTGCCATTTTGCATTAACACACAACCCCAGCCAACCCTAGACGCATCACAATATACAACAAAACCTTGTGTACCCTCTGGTAAGGTCAATACTAGGGCAGTAGTCAACCTCTTTTTCAATTCCTGAAAGCTTTTCTAACAAGCTTCAGACCATTGAAACTTCACTATTTTTTGAGTCAACTTAGTCAAAGGATATGAAATAGATGAAAATCCCTCAACTAACCTTCTATAATAGCTAGCCAATCCTAAGAAACTGCTAATGTCAGTCAGAGATGTGAGTATCAACTCTAATTCCATCACCAAAAAAAATATGGCCTAAGAATGCCAAAGAGTCAAGCGAAAATTCACATTTAGAAAACTTATCATATAACTCCTTATCCTTTAAAGTTTGGAGAACCACTCTGAGATTACTAGCATTATCTTCCTCAATCCTCAAATGATTAGAAGGCATCAATGAATACGATAACAAACATATCTAAATAAGGCTTGAATACTTTGTTCATAAGGTCCATGAACGCTGCAGGTGCATTTGTTAAGCCGAACATCATGACCAGAAACTCATAATGACCATAATGAGTCCTGAATGTTGTCTTTGGAATATCACATTCCCTTACTTTCAACTGATGGTAGCCTGATCTGAGGTCTATTTTTGAAAAATAAGAGGCACCCTGAAGTTGATCGAAAAGATCATCAATTCTCGGAAGAGAATACTTATTCTTGATGGTAACCTTGTTCAACTGACGGTAATCTATACACATTCTAAGAGAACTATCTTCTTTCTCACAAATAAGACAGGAGTGCCCCAAGGCGAGACACTTGGTCGAATGAAACCTTTCTCTATGAGGTCTTTTAACTGCTCTTTTTACTATTTCAACTCTTCTGATTCCATTCTATATGATGGAATATATATAAGATGAGTATCTGGAAGAATATCTATACCGAAGTCTGTCTCTCCCTCAGGAGGGACTCCAGCAAGATCATCTGGGAAGAATTCTAGAAACTCTTTTACTACTGGAACTGACTGGAAATGAGGTATGTCAACACTAAAGTCATTAACTCGGACTAAGTGATAGACACACCCCTTGGAAACTAACTTTCTCTCTTTAAGGTATGAAATAAAATGACCCTTAGGAACTGCTGAACTGCCCTTCCACTCTATAACTGGTTCATTGGGAAACTGGAACTTGACTACTCAAGTTCTACAATCTATTGATGCATAACAACCATGAATCCAGTCCACACCTAGAATGAAATCAAAATCTACCATATATAAATCAACTAAGTCAGCCATGGTGCTCTTGTGATTGACAGAAATTATATAATCACGATAGAATCTCTCAGCTAGAATAGACTCACCAACAGGTGTAGAAACACTGAAGGGCTCAAGAAGTTGCTCAAGAAGAACATCAAAATTCATTGCAACATATGGAGTTACAAAAGATAAAGTCGCTCCTGGATCTAGCAAAACATAAACATCAAAGTTAAAGACTTGGATCATACCAGTGACAACATCTGGTGAATCCTTTTGCTCTTGGCTACTAGTGATAGCATAAAGGTGGTTTGATCCTCTGCCTGCCCCTGAAGTAGCTCCTTTAGGTGCAACTCTGTCTGGTAGAGCAACTGAAGAAGACTGGGCCCTATTTCCCCCATTACCATTACCCTGCCTGTTCTTAGGACACTCTCTCATAAAAAGACCGTTCTAACCACACTTGAAGCAACTAATGGAGCCATCATGACACACCCCTGATTGGATCCTACCACACTTAGCACATGTAGGAGTCTTAGTACCCCATTGTGCTATACTACCTTGAGACTATGAAGATCTAGCTCTGAAATTCTGGGAATTCTGACCATTGTACTCACCTTTGTTTCTTGGTGCAGGTGCACTAGAAGATGATGGAGCAGGTCCCTTTTGTTTCTATTGGAAGGAAGACCGGTTTGCGTTATTTTTTTGCTGCCCGGACTCGTTCCCTAATGTTTTAGCCCTCTTATTCTTAAACTCTTCTATATACCTTAGCTTATCCTCCTCAACTTGTTGCACACGGATTATTAGCCTTGCTATAACCATATCCCCTATCAGCATAACTGTCTTGCCTTCCTTGCTTGATAGGCGAGACAACCCAGCAACGAATAAACTCATCCTATTCCTCATGTCAGCAACCATCTCTGAAGCATAGAAGGAAAGTTGTGTGAAGTTCAGACGGTACTCATGAACACTCATAGATTCCTGCTTGAGAGTTAGGAATTCTCGTACCTTGGCTTCTCTCAGTTCACAAGGAAAGAAACGCCCCAAAAAGGCCTCTTCAAAGAAAGCCCAACTCACAAGTGGTGCACCTTCAACTCTATTCTTTTTCCACTGATCAAATCAGATTCTAGCGACACCCTTCATTTGGTATGCAGCTAGTTCCAGCCTCTCAATATTAGCAACATGCATAATCTCAAAAACCTTCTGAAGCTCTTCAACAAAGTTTTCTGGATCCTCAGTGACACTTGAACCAATGAAGCTTGTAGGATTCATCCTTAAGAACTCACAGATCCTTGAAGTATCACACTTCCTGTCGATTCTCTCTCTGTCCAACTTGATTGGTCATATCTTGACTTAACATCCGTATAGCTTCACAAAATTTAGCTTTGGTGACCTCTCCTTGGGGTTGCACATCTGGTGCATTAGGTACCCCTTGATCCTGTGGTTCAACATTCCTTCTAGCGGGACGACCTCTGAAATTTCTTCGTGGAGGCATAATCAACTGAAAGACACATACAAGTACGAGTTAGAAAGAAACTTTATAGAGATGAACTCTATCGCACGAAATGAGTATTAAAGAAGTGAGATAGTTCCTAAATGTTGCAGCCTCCTAATTATAGATGTGGCGCGCTTCACAATGTTAACTAGGACTCTACATACACGACTTTAGAGACTCCCTAAGACTCTTGAAATCTGTGTTCTGATACCAAGTTTGTCACACCCCGAGCTTACACCCCGGACGTGGCTGGCACTCGAAAACCATTGTTGGCCCCAAGCGAACCCTTGACCTGGCTTACTACTCAGCGGAAGACTTAAATGACAAGAAAATAGTCTCAAAAGGTGAACTCATGAAATAAACTTAGAATATCTTAAAATAAACATTCAACTAGCCAAGATGGCAACTCAAGTCTCAAAACATAAGCCAATAACAAGATAAAGACAAACAAACTAATTAGCTGTCTATGAAGCCTCTAAAACTATGAGGGATGTCGGGACAAGACCCTCGATCATCCTAACATATGAAAAACTAGTAAAACAATGCAAATAGGCATCCTTCGGAACATAATGAGGCTCACCACAAGACTCTGAATGCTTAAATGGATCAACGAAGCACTGGATGTTGATCCTGGTTACCTGTATTTGCATCATAACAATGATGCAGGCCAAATGGCATCAATAAATTAAATGTATGAGCATGCGAGAGAAATTCTAAAACAAGACATAAGCTTGAAAGGAACTGAAAAAACATACCTGGCTCAACTGAACTAAACTAACTCATTTCAATATATAGCAATAATATGAATGCAATATAAAGAAAAAGCTTTTAAACATGGATAACAACTCTGTGTATTTATAAATACAATAGTAACTCTGTATGTATGCAAAGACACAATATGAACACTATGTGTATATAAAAATAAAAATAACTCTGTGTATATAAGAATACAAAAATACTTCTGTGGGAGTTTGTCTAACCGACAACCATCACTTAAGAGCTATGTGATGATACAACGATTTGCCTCACGCTGCCAGGGCCGTCCTATACCTTGCCAAGGGCATAGAACCTAACTCACTAAGTGGATCCACTAAGCTATGCTAAAAAGCACTAAGGAATCATCTAAAATGTATGACCCCTTTCTACCCATGATGGCTACATGGTTTATGGGAGCTGGGAGATGTGTGAACTCTCCCCCATATTGGTGCTCAATACTACTCCCAAGATATACTAGGTCATATGTTTAAAAACATAACTTCTTACTGTGGTTTGAGATAATTGCTCAAAAACTAGCCCAAAGGCTCTCTAGGAAATCAAAGTTTCCTCTCTTCCTTAATTGTGAAAGCATTAACTCTTTACTAAAAACTAACTCAAAGGCTCTGTTGGAAATTGGTGTTTCCTTTCTTGTTTAAGTGTGAAAACATTTTCCTCTTTGGGAATACATAGTCCCTATATACTCTTTTAAAGAAATGAACTTCAATCTTTACTCTTTATTTAACTCACAACTCAAGTCTTAAAACAAGTTTGAAGAATTTGCTAAAGACTTTTGAAAAGACTCTAAGGACTTTCTAGACTTTGTTCTTAACTTTCGCTGAATTTGAATTATGAATTCAAGGTCATGATTTATGATAGGAAAGATATCATGATGATTAGGAGTGCTTTTAGATAGTTAAACATGAGAAACAATCAAGAAATCACTGTCTGGAAGCAAGTCCACGACGCGGAGATGCATATATATATTTGGTCACAAAGTAAATTTTGAGGCAAAAGGGTCCGTGACGTCTCCGCGACGCGGAGAGAAAAGTGTCAATCGTCATGGACCTAGTACCCAGATTTGCCCGATTTTTTCCTTCTTTATTTTCTAACCCCAATTCGCCTACTTTCGATTCTTTTTCTCAAATTCTCTTTTGATTCAGGTGCCCAATATATGTATACAATATTCTAACTCAAAACCACTCTCAATATCGATAAAACTATATCAAGAAACTTATCAATCCCATCCAAGTTCAAGAATGAAAGCAATTCAAGAACATAACTCATGAACAACAAATCCTCAATATTTTAGGATGAAATTTACACTGAAATAAACATGTTTGGCGCATGGGTGAACGAACCCAACGCTGTGTGAACTCACATACCTCGTATGATTGAATCCTTGGCGAAATCCGCAATCAATTCCTCAAGAAATCGACGAATCTTGACGCTTCTTTCTTTTTCTCTCCACTTGAGTTCTTTTATGTAAAACCCTAGCATGTAATTTGAGTGCATAAATTGAACCAATTCAGTTTAGACCCCCAAGTAATTACCAAAAACGAATTAAGCTAATTGGGTAGTGAAAATGCCATAATACCCTTCTAAAATTTGGTTTTGACTTTCCTTATCCAGGCATCCCGAATTCAAATGGGCATATCTCCCTCATACGAACTTGAAATTGAGAAAACTCAGTGACGTTGGAAAGATAATTCAAATATATTTCCTATGGTATCTTGTAGCACACCTAAATCATTCTGTTCTAGGAGTTATAGTCGTTTGAAGTTGACTACAAACTCATACTTAACATAACTTGCCAAAATTCAGATTTTTCATTCTTTCCAAAAATGGTTCTTTCTAAATTTAGCTCTTCAAACTAGTGGGGTGTTATAGAATTGTAGTTGCTGTAATTTTAGAGATTTGAAATTCATTCTTGAGCACATGATTTTGTACAAATTTTTGTCTTTCTTCTCCTTTCTCGTCGTATTTTTGGGTGAAAATTGTGAAATATGAGCAAAAATTGATTTGAAGATAGTTCTTCAAATTTCAAAGAAGAAGAATAAATAGAAAAAGAAGAAGAAGAGGAGAGGGAAGAGAAAAAACGGCAGAGAAAGAGGGAAAGAGGCGAAGATAGGCAGACTTTCACTACACAATTCTTTTAATTCTAAAAAATTGCTATATTTAGTTGGAAATATTATATTGTCATAAATGATAAATATTTTTCTTATCATAGCATATTTATGTGATTTACCCATAGCTGATCCCTTATTGATATAAATAAATAAATGTTTTTCTTCTTTCTATTGTATAGGATACTATTTGATTGTATACGATATTTATTTATTTTTAAAAAAATATTGTGGTCTAAAATAATGCTTAGATATTACTGCGATTTTAAATCATTTGTTTAAGAGTTAAAAGAGATTATTAAAGTTACAATATTTCTAATTATTGTAAGATGGCATTCTTTTTTAAATGGACTAAAAAATAGGATCACATAAAATGAAACAGAGAAACTATTAATTGAGTGTGACTGTCTAAAAAAATGATACTCATTCATATACTAGTAATTTCTGAAAATAATTATTATAAAAATGCTTATCACCGAAACCTCATTGAAAAAACTCTTGGTACCAAAATTTCGCCTTAAAATCTTTTGTTGTACTTCTCTCCAATTAAGTTACTTTCTTCGTTTAGTTTTGCGTTGAAACTATTTACACCTTGAATTTTAGTTTAAAAATCAAATTTCAATCTCAATTTTGAGAAATAATTAAAAATCAAACTCCAATCTCAATTTTGAGAAGTAATAATTCTTCCCTCTTTATTCTATGCAAAATTTTGTTTTATCTTTGTCATTTTTAGTCCTTCATCAATATAACATTTTTTTATTTTATATATATAATAGTTTATTTTGAACCATTATATTTATAGATTTTTAATTAAGCTCATTAACATTATAAGTAGAATAATCCTTTTACAAGTTTATTTCAAAATCAAATATATATTTTTATAATTGTTATTTTAATATTACATGTATGAATTTATTGTGTGCATACATATTTAAGTTTCACTTACCTCTCAAGCATAATACATTGACATGCTTTTTAAACTGACCACAATTGATATATATGGTCTATAACTTATGAGTGTGCTCAACTAAACATTTAAATTTGTATTATGGGGGGGGGGGGGGGGAGAATGATTATTTCTCAAAGTTAAGGGGAGATTTTGATTTCTAAAGTAACGTTCAGGGTGTAATGATTTTCACCCAATTATTTTTACTTGTTACATTTGGATTGACATACCCATTAAAAAATAATTATTTACATAGTTATTTTACCACACTATCACGACCCGGGAGTACCCCCTAGACGTAACATGGCGTACTTGACCCCGAAGGGGTCTCATACAACCCTCTAGCATCATCATTACATAAGACATAAAAAATAATGCGGAAATTTAAAACTTTTACAATAAAAGTCCAACTTCACTTTTCATAGAAGAAATTCATAGGAAATCTAGACTTTGTCTCATACACCATCTAAAATATAGGAATACAAAGTTTGGGACTTAGCCCCTTACATCCATAAAAGTTTCAACATGAGAAGTACAATGGAAACTAAGAAATAGGAAATCCCATCCTCGAACTTGAGGACTCACCACAACTTGGAGATAAGCAATCCAAGTCTTCTTCAAAGGAGAGTGAAAGTCACCTAGCCGGAACCTACACTCATTAAGATGTAGAAGAAAGAAGGGGTTAGCACATAATATGTACTAAGTATGGAAACATGCATAAGCTCCTTAAATATGATAAAAATGACATTTTTATTTGAAAAGTATGCCTTTGTCAAGTTTAGAAACCAACATGCATTTACAATGTACAACACAAGCCATAATCACACTTACACTCATTACATGGTAATATAAGCACCTTAGCAACCTCTAAGGAATACTTGTGCAACGTATGGCTGGCATCCCATAATACCAACCCTACTAAGCACCCCCTTGAAGCTACCTTGGTCATGCATATCATCTTTAGACCTCATTATAATCATTAGTCACAAATAAGGAAATAGTCATGAACATTACTTTGAATACAAGGATAGTCATTCATAACAACTAACCATTCAAGACACATGTATGCATTTGAATCTCATCATAATATAAAGGAACTATCCTACAAGATCCTACTAAGTCTACTTGTGCAATGTGGAAGTGAAGTCCCATACCCCCACTCCTTCTAAGTAAACTCACCAAGAAGTCATAGTATAGTTCAAGTCTCATTCATTATCTTTCATTTAGGGAAGAATAGCCATAACCGACATAGACCATCTGAGCTACATGGAGTCCGGTGTCGTGTAACCCCACATCGAAAGAAGGTGTCCTACTTGCCTAAGGTAGGACTAAATGTATTAGCATCTAGGTGGATCCACTAGCTAAGTTCTATGTTGGCACATAGTTATGGGATAGGGAGATTACTTCTAGAAACCCGCCCTATTGCATTGGCGGAGGGGCTTCCATCTCATGAGTTCACTTTGGATGACCCTCACTATTGCATTGGTGGGATGGCCTTTAACTTATTGTCCATATCCACTCGGTGCTAAGCATTATTTCCCAAATTAAACATGATTAAGTCTTGAATTGCATTTACATGTGTGAAGAAATTCTCTATCCTTCATTCAATACTATTCATCAAAATAGCTCATAGATTCATTAAAGGTGAGAATGTACTTTCAACCTTAGAATCAACATTAGTGTGTGAATAGGACTTTCACATTACATTCATAGTGTTTTCATGAGAAATAGACTTTCAATCAACACAATACATCATCATCATCCTAGACTATTCATGCATCATCAAGTATAAGGGTAAGGGAAGAACAAGCTTTCAACAATACCATACTTTACACATTAGTAATAGGAGATTTACTTTCTAAGTGAATCAATACGTTATACACAACTTTCATCAACATGTACAAAACCTAGCAATTTACCCCTTTTAAAGGTCATGATCATGTCTCACAATTACACCTAAAGATACTACAATAGGCATAAATAAAACATGATTCAATAACTAAATTCACATGGAAACAATTCATAATAATCATCTTGCATCAATACACCCATCACAATACTTTGAAATTGGGGTCATGGGGGTCTTCATGGGTTCAAGGGGAATTTTACAATGAAAATCACCATTAAACATCAAATCATCCATAATATAATGCAATTAGCATGATAAAATTATTTTTAGGAAGAACCCATGGTTGGAATAGAAACCTTAGTTTTTAACAAGTTACCAATTTCGAAATCAAGAGTTGAGGGGTTCATGGAGAAAAGTGTTCCATGAATCAAAGTCCCCACACCTTAATTGATGTTTTCCCACGAAATTGGAGTGAAAATCTTGGAACTTGAACCCTAATCTTGAGCTTCTTCTTTGTTCTTCAATGGAGTTTAGAGAGAGAATATTTTGAGAGGGAAGTGGGTTTGATTTTGAGTTTATGAGTTATGAGAGTTAAAGACTTGTTTAAGACTTAAAAAATACTTTAATATACTTAAAAAAAATAAAAAATACCGTCCCCCACCTTAACTTAATTAATTAGTAAGTTACCAAACTACCCCCACTTACCCGACTTAAGCCAGCCTTCCCAGTCCCCATTCATGAGTCCCCGACCACGAGGCGTGGTCTGAACCATGAGGCGTGGTCTGAACCACGAGCCGTATTGGTCACTCGTGGTTTGGGTCTGAGGCTGGCCTTTTGGCCTTGGTCCAAGACCCATCCACGAGTCCCCACCTACGGGGCGTGGTATGGTCCACGGACCGTACTGTCCATGCGTCAAATGGGACTGAGACTAGGAAGTTTTGGGGCTTAATTGAGGAGACTAAGTCCTGACTCACGACTCCCATCTACGGGGCGTGAGTCAGTCCACGCTTCGTGGTCCTTGGTTTCGTGGATGATGCTTCTTTTAGCAGCTTTTTGAGCAGCCCCTTGGTTCTCATCAAGGACCCATGGGGGGCCCTTGTGGGATCCATGCCTTGACGTTTAGGCACTAGGACCTTAGTACCAAGTTAGGGAAGTTATTTTAAGACTCTCACCTTACGTTTTAACTTCATTAGGCTACTAGACTACACGTTAGGCTCTAGCATAGGTCATTAGATGTACGGGGTGTTACACACATTACCCCTATTCTCGATCGAGAAGACAAAACACCAAATACTTTTTTTTAGATACACATTTTTAATTGATATATAGTATTAGGTCTTGAAAAATGATTTGGAGAATAAATAATTAATACAAAAGATAAAATATGAAAAAAGAATAATCATATTTTTTTTGATATGTTAAAAATGACAAGTACAAATAAAAATCTATTTATTAAATAGTAGACAAATAAAAGTAAACAGAGCGAGAGTAACATAGAGAAATGATTGGAAGAATGTGCCAAAGAAGCAATCACTGGAATTCGACAATGTGTCATTGAAATCAGTGTCGACTCTATAGAGTTAGAGAAAAGACAAGTGCTTTTAGGGCATTTCCAACCCATAACACCAAATTTTACTGAAATATTGCCAATTCTATTTTAGTGTAAATCAACTTCAACCCACTATGCTAAGGCTGTTCCTATTTATATGTCATCCTTAGTAGAAATAAATGTTCCTTAATACTTGTCATATCACAAAACCAATACATAAATAACACTATTCTTCCTAATTTATCCTTGAGAGTTATTAGTCTTGAAAGTATGAATTTTACCAACATAGGAAAATTAAATTATTAATTTATGTTCACTGGTCAATTTAATTAATGAAACAAATTAATTTATGTTCATTTGTTGAAAACTTCACTTCAAGAGATCATTAAATAAGGGTATAATGGTAAAATTACCTAGTTTCATAAGGGGCGTAAAATTTAAATAGAAACGGAGGGAGTATTCTTTTTAGAGTAGCATATCCACCTATCCAGTTGATTGGTTGACTCATTTCTTCATGTGTTGCTAGCTAGAGTCCCTAAGGTTTGGTTTTTTTATATATTTTGGGTCGGTCATGGCCTTGTCCCGTCCTAGTATTGTATTCATAGAGGCTTGTAGACTAGTGTGTTGAGGTCTTTAGTCACTTTGTTTGAAGATATATAGAAAGAGATCATGACATCTTTGACGACCCAGATAGCGCTTATACTTTCCTAGATACCACGGTCCTTTGCAGCCCAAACAAAACTTGTGTTCTAGCAAGTTATTACTTTTTTATGAAATGTTTGGAGTAGCTATTTTCTTATAGAGCTGTTGATAGAGACTTTGCCGGCCGAAGGATTATTTTTAAGCCGAGATATACTTATTTTCTTTATTGACTCTGTGTGGCTTCCATACACTATTAGAGAATAATTCAGCAGGGTCGGCTCAGACCTATGTTTTGGCATTAGGTGCCAGTTATACCCCTCGAGTTTGGGGTGTGAAATTTTTGGTTTAGAGTGTTATCACTATTATGACTCTTATATTATATAGTGTCTTCTATTCTCGATAAGCCTATGATACCTGATAACGCTCAAATACACTTATCCAATTCTAAGTGTAGGCGATCACAATCTAGTATAAACCCAACGAAGAGTTGGGGTCGATCCCACAGGGAGTGATACAGTAGAGAATTCAATTACGAAGTGAAAGGCGTGTTCTAATCGGTAGTAGGAATATAAATTATCGAAACCATTAAAGTAAATGTAAGGGGTTGACAACTAGTGTCAAATAGGGGGGGGGGAGGATTAAGATTGTCAACTAACAACTACGAAAACAGGGGAGTAATCATGTAGAAAGGGATCCTTGGGGATGCGATCGATTAATTGCCCATTTTGCTATACGGGTGATTAGTAATTACCAAAAGTCACTGAGGCTTAGTGGGTAGGCTAGGCTTTATATGTATTGGCCATCTCTCAATCAACTATCACGAATCAAGTTAGTTATCTCGAACTCGATAAGCATAACAATTATAAATAGCCCAAAACCTCAATTTACCTACTCTCTCGAGCTAGATAGCTGGTAGGATCGAATTAAGATTCACTCTCTCGCGCTAAATCCACTATAATCCAATCACTACAATTATCAATTGATAACCTTAATTCTATACCTCTTTCTCAAGCAAACATATAATACTATACTAGAACTCCATTTGCAACAACAATTCATGAGTTAAAACTCAATTATCAATGGAACCCACTTCAAAACAACAATTAAATTATTAATTACTAACACACAAAAGCTAATTGAGACAATTAATCACATAATCAGTCCCCCAAGAATGGGGGTTTTAGCCACACATTATAAAAAGCAGGAAAATATTACCAACTACGTTCACCATCAGCTGAGTAACAAAATCCAAGTCTTCACAATGCTTCAAATTAACTTAGAATAAGAACCCAACTTAAAGTTCTACTTAAAAACTCTAAGAACAGTTTTTTGAATCAAAAGATCAAGGTAAAAACTCTCAAACACTCAGAACAGTTGATCAAAATTTCAGAACTTTTTGGAACTCTTTTCGCTACTCTAAAATCTTATAAAATTTCAGAACTTTTTGGAACTCTTTTCACTACTCTGAATTCTTATAAAAATTTGCATTCATACTCTTCCGAATTTTTAGCTTTTGGATCGATCGGTGATATTAGTTGAGCATCGCCGACCTAGTCGGTGATGCGCCAAGTGTTCCTCTCCATCGAAGTCTTGACATGTCTCTTCACCATTCAGACCCTGTAACTTTAGGCGATCAAAATCCTTGTCGCCGATCCATTAGACGGTTCGCCGAAGGTCCATTTCCATCGCCATGTTGGATTTTCCCCAGTGCTGGTACGCTATAAAGTTCGGTGGGCTGAAGTGCCACTCGGTGAGTCGCCGAATGGTCTTGGTGATTGTCATCTTTCCTTTTTTTAAAGCTTTCCGCTCCTATTTTCCCGGTAATGTCCTTGCCTTACTCTTTTGCCTTCATAGTTTCAAATTAGCATTTAATCATCAGTTTAGAGCATACAATAGACGTCGAGGACACTAAAACTATGAATAATAAGCCCTAAATGAGTTGAAATCCCAGACTCATCAACACCCCCAACTTAAACTTTTGCTTGTCCTCAAGTAAAAGACAAGATCAATCAATTCAACAAGGATGTCTCCAAACATTGTTATTCAAGACTCAACATGAATGCACACAAGAGGTTCAAACTACTCATGCAATGTTCAATTGTGCACTCTAAGTTTCAAACTGTGACTAACCATTATCAAATGGAACTCAAGCTCACAATGCTTGCTTCACATGCAAGTTCAAGCTCAACAAAAGCATTCAAGTGCCCTCACATCAAGAATGGTTCCATGGTCACCCTAAACTCATCAAATTTCTAGACTTTCGGAATCAAAAGAAACTCTCACACTTTCAAAGATAAACACATGCATAACTCTACCCATAGGCTTGCCCTTATTTTCCAATCAACAATTCTTTCAGCTCACTCAAGATCACAAAGGTCATTCAAGGCTTGTAACGGGGCTGAGGGTAAAGGCATGAAGCATGACCTACATTTCACTTTTTCTCCTTCTCTTTCACACTTTATGATTTCCACAATCCACCCTATGTTCTTTTAATCATGACTCATTGGAATCCCCACATCTTTTGTCCATTTCACAAACTTTATTTCAACAATTCTTCTTTTTTTTCATTTTTTTTAACTTCAAATTACTCTTTTCTCTCTTCTCTTTTAATTTTACATGGAGAGGTTCCATCTTTTTCAACATGATCCTACAAGGGAGAATTTATCAAACTTCTTGACTTTCCTCCTTTTTCACCACACCCCCAACTTAAGATTTTTGGTCTAAGTTGACTATTCAAACGAACCAATGCTTCACGAAGGTTATAGGTGATGGGATAAAGAGGTCAATTTGTTCATGTTTCATCCAAAGAAAAAGGTAGGCTCAAATGATGCCAATATAGGTTCACACTCTCACAAGGTGGTCACAAAGAGGTATGATAGTAATTTTGGTTCACTCTTCACAAATTGTTCATAAGATCATCTCTATCGTTCGCTTATAGTAGTCAATTTGACTAACGGGGAAAGTTCTAGGTATTACCAAGCACATATTTCAAGAAAATCTCACCACACATGGGATTTAACACAATCATCAAACAAGACTACAATTTTCATCTAGCCTCAATGATCATCACAAGAAGTCAACTAAACAACTGGCTAGTCACAATGAGATGCTAGGAGTTCACATAGGACTTATGCAACTCAATTTGTCTCATTGGAGCCGTAAACATATATCGTTCAATTGAGAGCACTATTCAAGTCATCGATATTGATCATAACCAACACTCGAAATTGCAAGAGAACAACCACATTCGCACACATCAAGAGGTGGCCATTTTTTTTATTCACTTTAAAATTAAAAAATGAACATTTGAATTAAAAAAAATGGATCAAAATATATACCAACAAAAATCAACATTCATACAAGCACAACAATATAAAAAATATCCATGAAACATCCCAAAAGAGGTAGGTATGGAAATACCTCACCCCACCAAACTAAACTAGCAGTTGTCCTCAAATGCAAGTAAATAAATAAAACAAGTTTAAACAATATATAGAAAGAGACTCAAAATCCTCCTATCATGCTAATCCTAGGTGAACTCTGCATGTCCGTGACTCCATTTGTCTGGGCATCAGTGCCCGACACTATATCATCCTTCGCTCAATTGAAGCCCACCATAGAAGTGTCCCTCAAAGATGCTTCCACAACTGTCTGGACCATAGCTCCCTCGAGGTCCTTTAAATCCTCATAGACCATTGCTTCTCTAACACCCAGCTCATCCTAATCAGTCTCGGCCTCAGACTCAACATCTGCATGATCCCTAGCAATATCTCCGATCGTAGTAGCCAGAGAAATCACAGAACGTGCAAGAAAATATGTACCTGGTACCTCTGGAAGCTCCACAGTGACGAATAGCATCGAGAGATTAGTGGATTTCAGCTCATCCACATCACGTCTCAATCCAACAATATCATCTTTCAAGGCCGTCACATCCTCAGAAACACCCTGCCACTGCTCACAAGCCTCTACTCTCACAGTGAGGGCATCTATTGCAAATCCATGGGCATCTATCATCTCTCTGTGCTCTCTCAACTTAGCCCTGATCCGGGCTAAGGCAGCAACAATCACCCTCTCAATTAGCCCAGACATAGCGACCTCTACCCGGGAGGCACGAACATCAGTAGAATAGGCCAGGTAGCCCATATTTTATAACATAGCTTAGGTGAATGGGAGTACGAAAGAGGCAACAACAACAACAATAAGAGGAGGAGCAGTAGTAGAATTAGAAGGGACAAAAGTCAAAGTGCTAGGGTACCTGTAGGCTCACTAGCCTAAGGGGGAAGGATTGCCTCTGTTGGGAACATCTCTTCATCAACTACCGGGGACGTATCCGCCAGTGCAACTCTCCTCCTATCAGCCTCATCACTCATGTTCTCGCCCCTTATCCTCCAGATATCAGTAGAGGAAGTGGGAGTCACTTCCAGATCCGTCTTAGCAATCAAAGGAACACGGGCCTGCCTGCACAACTCTATAATATGGACTAGGAATGGGAGAGAGGTTTGGCTCTGCTTGGCCATCATGGCCATCTCTTGCTCGATGATCATATCGAGATTAAGTCTCTCCCAGTCTAGGATACAACCCAAACAAGCAGCCTTCGGATGCCGGAGTATCAACTCATTTTATGATGGCATAAATGTGTTGCTGATGAACCCGGACCAATATCTGGCAGCCACGTTTAGGTCCTTCTTCTCTATAGGGACACGTACCTCAATCCACCACAGTTTGATGTCAGAAATCAGTGGTGCTAACCAACCCTTCAAGTCATCTAGGGTCTTCTTCTGTATTTTATCCACATAGTAATGGATCACATTCATTGTACAACCAAGCACCACATTAATGTCGGTGCTGCTGCATTTTACTTTTTGGTCCCGCACAACCACATGATCCACTAGCTTGAACGAGCTGGCCTTCTTCTTCCCTTTAGGTACCAGCTTACCATACTCCGCATAAAACTCTCGGACCAAAGTAGGAATGTAGGAGCCTTGGGGCTTTGTGAAGATTTCGAACATGTGGAACTTGATAGTGTTCCACACCTTTGGGTACCGTTCTACTACTCCATTAGTAGACAATCTCTATTCTTCCAATATGGTCCTCAAACCCTCGGCCTTTAGTCTATTAAATGACAAGGGTGGGGGTGCCTAAACTGGTTGCACCGGAGGAACTTACTCAACAATCGGAGCTGGAGGTGGAGGAGTAGGTGGCACTGGGATCCTGGCTAGATCATGCATGGACTTGGAGCGTAGCTCTACTCTCTTAGTCAGAACAGTTGATGAAAATTTTGGAACTTTTTGGAACACTTTTTGTTACTCTGAAATCTTTTAAAATTTTGCATTTATACTCTTCCATATTTTTAAATTTTGGATCGGTCGACGGTATTAGTCGAGCATCACCGACCTGGCCGGCGATGCGCCAAGTGTTCCTCTCCATCACCATCTTGACCTGCCTCTTCATCATTCAGACCTGGTAACTTTAGGCGATCAAAATCCTTGTCGCTGATCCATTCGGCGGTTCACCGAAGGTCTATTTCCATCGCCAAGTTGTCTTTTCCTTAGGGCTGGTACGCTGTAAAGTTCGGCGGGCTGAATTTCCACTCGGCGAGTCGCTGAGTGGTTTTCGTGATTGTCAACTTTCTTTTTCTTAAGATTTTCCGATCCTTTTTGCCCGATATTGTTCTTGCTTTGCTCTTTTGCCTTCATAGATGAAAATTAACATTAGACATCAGTTTAGAGCATAAAATAGGCATAAAGGACACACTATAAATAATAAGCCCTAAATGAGTCGAAATCCTAGACTCATCAACACCTATTGAGTACCATGTGTGTTGGTACTCATACTACACTTTTACACTTTTTTTAGATGTAACACCTAGCAAGATTCATCATCATCGAGCTTCACTCATTCGAGACCCTTTTATTGTTGAGATTGTGGTAAACTCTTGGCATCTGGAGGCTTGCTGCTTTTCCTTATGTATTTATTGTCTACATATTTTGTATTTTGTTAGACATTTATGTTTTGTATAACTCTACTTCCGTCTTTAGATGCTCTTGTACATATAATACTAGGTTTGAGGTTTGGTTCCTTTTATACATTTCATATTCGTCGGTCCCTTTTGGGGCCTTTTTGTATATTTTATTCCATTTTGTATGTATCAATGATTGAGGTATTTTCTCAACTTTGTTCTTTTTATCTTATGTTATCATGAGTTCAGCTTGTCTACCAGGGTTTAGAGTAAGCACCATCAAGATGTGATTTTGGGTCTTGGCATTTATAAAATTAATCTTCCAAATGTTTATAAAAGTAGGAATTATAGAAATCTATCTATTATATTCATATAAAGATATAATTTTTTTTATAATAAATGGAAAAATTGCCTTACAATGATTTTAAAAATATTTTTAATTTTGTAAAACAATTATTACAACATTGTTTGAAATAGAAGAAACTTAAAATATTAATTAGAATGTGAAGGGTCAAAATTGGGTGTAAACAAGCCTCCATTTTTTTTCTTTTAAAAACTTACATCACTAAAGTTTTGGAATTTTTGAGGAATTATGTCATAGACTTAGAATTCAATTAACGCTCCGTGCGGCACTTGACAACTTACTCATGACTCTTTCATTATCTTTTAAGCTCAAGTAAACCTTTTCAAACTTAGATCGCTAAGAGAATGAAGAAAGATACAAGAGCGTTTGTAAGAAGCCTTTTTGTATTACTTGGAGAATGCTTTACACTTGCTTGGTTGAGTTTCAAATGAGAGACCTTGTATTTATACTACTCTCCTAGGGGATAAAGTGTAAATAAAAATTACTATACAAGTCCCTACCTATTTTCAATCTAATCCCGCTACTAGAATTCTCTACAACCCTGGAGAATTCTAAAGCCTTCCAAGAACTCTTCTTGTGTATTCTAGAGTCTTCCACAAACCTCTCTAAGACTCTAGCTCCTTCCCCATTAGTCTAGCTCACTTATGCTTTAATTTTATGCCTAAGTGGTATGGAAAAGTGGTGTTTCATGACACTCTCCCCACCTGATGCTGCTACGACCGCGACATATCACTGCTACATGGAAAACCGAGTCTTATCTTCACCATGAGAAACTACGCACACGGGAATTGATGGTGCATTGACTGTCTTGAGGTGGGTGTTACATGGACTGTAACCCAATCCTAACTTTGTTTCTGCGGTCTTAGTCATGATGTTAGCCTCCGCACCTATGTCGATCATAGCATGAATGGGTAGTTCATCGATCGTGATGTCTACATATTGTGCATTGTATTATTTTAGCCTCTCTCGCTGCTTTGCTATAGCTCCACATAGTCCAATCAAGTCCAACTGCGTCATATCTGAACCTTGCCTTATCTCTTGTCCATATTTCTCCTTCAATTCCCATAATATGGTACCAAGGTTCCTTAGTTCAGGGAATTTTGCATAGCCATGCGGCCCACCGCATATGTAGCAACTATTTCTCTTTGTAGCCTCTGCCTTCCTCTCTGTATCGCTTTGATGTCCAGACTTCTTGCCATTAGACTTATAAGTGTCATGATTCCTAGGATGTGGCTGCTGCTCCTTGATTTTTCCACGATATCTCTACCCTTGGTCATGACTACCTCTCATCTCCTCTCTTCTGGCTCAGTCAGGGTTTTTCATGCCTTAAGTCTTTCAAATTTTCGTCCTGTATGATACCTTCATCAATAGTCCTGACCTGTCGACATTCAAACTCCTTCATGGCCCAATTTTTCAGCCCATCCATGAAGTGGAAGAACATATCTTCATCTATGAGGGTTAGAATCTGGAGCCTAAGGGTGGTATACTTTTTCATGGATTCTGTGTGCTGCCTATATACTTCAGTTCCCTAAACTTACGCTTTGCCTCATAAATGATGTTAGGAAAGAAAGCCTTCTTGAACTCCACTCGGAATTTCTCCCATGTGTTGATGGTGCAAAGCCCCTTCCCTATTTTTGACTCCTTTCACCTCCACCACAACATGGTCATCTCTGAGAGGTACAACACTGCAGTGTTGATCTTTCTCCTATCACTCTTCAACCTGTTGCATTTAAATTAATTCTCCAAATGCCACATGGAGTTTTCAACCTCTTGTGCGTAACAAACGCCTTTGAATATTGGTGGTTTGGGAGCCTAAATGCTGGCCTCCCTATCTCTATTAGATATCGCAGATCGTCAAGCTTCCATTCCTCCCTTGAGAGCTTCCATCTTAGCCTTCGTTGTTTCAATTGTGCTTAATGCCTTCATGAGCCGACACTCCAATGAAGTGATGATTTCTTTCATCCCATACTGTACATGCTTACACACCTCTCTCTTTGTGTGGATGTTGTCATTCTCTTTAAGGGTGAAGTCCTCGAGCGTCTTAAACTTGCCATCAACCTTGTTCAAGCGCTTGCCTAAGACCTACACAATATGTCTCACCGTGTCAACCCTCACGATCCTCTCTAATCCAGGAATGACGTTAATGGGCTCCTCACCACGTTCCTCATTACTCGCTTCAGTGATCGAAAGTGGGTGAGATGTTAGAGCTTTTCTTGGTGTAGGGTCGAGTAATAATTAATTGTTACTCTTAAGGTGCTTCTTTCCACCATCTGACCTGACATTGGTGGTTCTAGCAGCGTTGATGTTTCCCTCGTTAGCCATTCCATTAGAAATAATCTGGCTCTGATACCACTTTGTAAAGGACTCAGACTTCAGCTAATGCTCCATGTGACACCTGGCAACTTATTGATGAATCCTTTACTATCTTATAAGCTCAAATAAGTCTTTCCAAACATAGATCAGTAAGACAATGAAGAAAGAAACAAGAGAGTTTTTAATACAACTTTTTGTATTGCTTGGAGAATGCTTTACACTTGCTTGGTTGAGTTTCAAATGAGAGCCCTTCTATTTATATTACTCTTCTAAGGGCTAAAGTATAAACAAATATTACTATACAAGTCCCTATATACTTACAATTTAGTCCCTCTATAATTCTCTACAAGCTTAGAGAATTCTAAACCCTTCCAAGAATTCTTCTTGAGTAGGCACTATAGCCGGATCAGGGATTCGATTGGACCGCTATAGTGTGGTAAGACATTGTAAATGTAGAAAACCCCCTAAAATCACCCATAATCACCCAAAAAGTTTTTGAAGAAGAAAAGAGTGAACTAGGGAAAATTTCAGTAGGTTTTCATAAGGAATCTTCGTAAAAGTAAGCAATATGATTTCCTACTTTTGTAGTTTGCTTTTAGGCCTTAGAAAAAATATGTGTGGCCCTATGGAAGGGTTTGAATTCATTCTAAGGTGAAGAAAATCTAGGTTTATGAGGATTTTAGGGTGTAAGCATTTCGGTTGTTCATAAAAGAGGCAATTCTTGATTTTATTTATCATAATGTGTTAGAGTAATCATGAGATTGGTAATCCTTGATAAATTAATAGCGGGGAAATCATGAGGTTTGCATAGAGTTTTGGATTATAATATAGTTTGGATATATTTAGGCCATTTGTGATTGATTTGGTATTGTATTATTATTTTAGACCAAGAACAAGCTAAAAGCCTCACAAAAGGAGTCAAAGTTTGCGATCAGATTCAGCAGTTTCTTGGTTCTAAGGTAGGCTCATTTTTCCTAATTGAATAGTTAGACTTGTATTCTATTTCATATTATTCTTGTAGATGGATGAGAGGTTTCATGCATATACCTTTGTTCATGGAGTCTGGAAGGCTAACGTTATTGCTATTATTGTTAAAGTGGGGAAAAATAATGAATAAGGGTTAGGTTTTCTAGTTCTTGATTGTTAACCTTGAATTTTCTTTTTGGGGTGATTTGGTGGTGATTTTAAGGTTAAGTATTATGAAATTGCTGAGTTATAGCCATTTATGGGACTAGTGATAATCAAGGGGAACTGATGGGACTAGGGAGGTATTTTTCTGTTAATGAATGTGTAGTAATAATGGGGTCCAATATTGGGCTATTGATATATAGGTGTATTTATGTATGTGTGTGTTCATATTGACTGTTCCATGTGATATGTTTGTGTAATGCATGTTCAGGAAATAAAGGGTGAATGTGAAATGACTTCATGTTTATAATCTCATGCAATGAACCTGTTTAATTTACTCATAACTTCAAGTGTGGTTGTTCATTGTGATTTTGATTGTGTATGTTGTTTGTGATTGGTGGTTTTCTCAGGTACCACACTAGTAGATAATACTAATGGTTGACTCGGGTACCACACTAAGAAAAAATACTAATGGTTGGCTCGGATACCACGCCTGATATGTACTAACAATGGTTGACTTGGATACCACACCGATAGACTAACAATTTATGTATGGGTCTCATGAGAGAACTTTGTTTGATTATTCTATTATATTTGTCACGTGTTGGTCCACGAATGACTGGGTTTGAGTTTAAATGTTGGGATGGTTCTTATGTAGATCGTATTTTCATGTCAAAAGCTACAAATGACATTTTATGAACACTTGAGTGGTCCACGTTACTTGAAAGGTAAGTTGGACTCATTATGGATTTATGTGTGATCATGTGGGATCTTAAGTTTGGGATTAATGGTTATCCTATCTAGGTGTTAGAGTAGGTGCATGTATGACAGGTTGATTGGATCGTGACAATTTGGTATCAGAGCCCACATATGTGATCACGTGGGACGTTAAGTTTGGAGTTAAGGGATCGTGACAATTTTTTATTAGAGTCCATATTGGATCATCAATCTATAAATCATTTTACAAACTTGTATCACTTCTTCACTCATTTTGTGTGGTATGTCTCTTATCATATGAGTTTAGTCCAATTGTATATCAGGATTCCTATTGGTTTCTCGACGAGGTAAACTAGTTTCCATTGTTACAAATAAAGGGACTCAAGCAAGGAAATATTAAATCAGGGAAGGTTCCAATTGGTATCTGGCTTTAAGAGTCATGTGAATTCTTGGATGGTCAATTTGTGGATATTAATGATATGAATAAGAGGTAATGAACTTGACTTTCCATAACAATATAACTTAATGTTTGTTACTTTTGTGCATTGTATTGCCTGAATGTCTGCTTATGCGGGAAATGAAATTGCTTGTATTTGTATGATATTATCAACAAGAAAAGTACTTAAATTGATTATTTGTGATGAATTAATGATAAATTTCTATTTTTTTTTACTGAATATGTTTTGGTATAGTCCAGCCCTATAATTTAATGGTTATGTTATTGATTGGAAGTGTCGTGTTAAACTGGCACGGACTTACCATTGGTACATATAGTAAGGGAAAGGGATAAATTGTGACAGTGGGGAAACTCTGATTTTGGAACAGTCGGTATTAGTTGGGAACCATGGGGAAGAGGCTTTTATGGTATGATAGTGAGAATGTGATATCATGCACTACTTTCTAGTGTTATTCATAATTAATTTTGTGAGAAGGTGGTGTTAGGTTCCTAATTATATGTTGCTGGATATGATCTTGGGGTTTGTGTTGACTCTATGATGTACATATTTAGGATACATATGTCTCAGATTGATCTTGGGATTATATTATTCATAGTTATGTGTTTCAAGAGTTGGTAGGGAAAAGGAAATGGAAGACATTTCTTATTTTAGAAAATTTCTGGGCTGAACTCGTCAAGGCTTCCATAGCGCGACTGGGCCACTATAGTGGGAGTTTTTCTACTATGGAAGTAGCCGTGATAGTGGTATGTCAGTCTTTATAGTGGAAAGGGTGAGGTAGAATCTAAACTTTGTTTCCCCTATTTTTGCATTCCATTTCCAAACAATTAAAATCTCCAGTTTCAGTTCATATCAGTGTGAAATAACATAAATGCGTTCAAAACAATGTGGTGTTCGGAGAGGACCGAGATTCCACCCTTGATGCATGTGGGCTGCTTAGTCTTAGTTGGTGGGTTTGCGTTCCTCAGGTTGATGATTTAATTAAAAATAGAATATCATGATTCATCCGGGTCTAACCAAGATGTTTCAGAATTTGAAGCAACTCTATGTTGGCCTGGATTGAAGAGGAACATAGTGGAGTAAGTGTCCAAGTGTTAGAATTGTCCGCAGGCGGAATATGAGACTAAAGGCCTACATAGTTTTCTTCAAGGGATGCCCATTATTGAATGAAAGCGGAAAATAATAGTCATGGACTTCGTGGTGGGTCTTCCTAAGGCTTTGGAGAAGTATAATTCAATTTGCACCATTGGGATCATTTCTTACCATTGTGCGAGTTCTCATACAAAAATACTTATCACTTCAGTATAAATATGACATCCTTTGAGACGCTTTGTGCGAGGGCATATAGATTTATCAGTGGGTCATTTGAAGCATGTGAGATGAAGCCTCTATGCATTGACTTGGTAAAGGAAGCGTAGAACAAGGTGAGAGGTAGCTAAACCAAGTTGTTGGTAGCTCAAAGTAGAAACAATGAGTATGCAGATTGAAATGTATGGGATATGGCATTCCAAGTTGGTGAACAAGTTTTATTGAAGGTGCCACCAATGAAATATGTGATGAGTATCTTTAAGAAGGGTAAGCGTAGCCCTCGACATATTAGGCTATTTGAGATTCTTGACAATATAAGGCCAGTTGTGTATAGGTTAGGCTTTCCACCAAGTTATTCATATTCCATTCAGTGTTCCATGCATCCATGCTGAAAAAGGTACCATGGGATAGGGAGTACATTACCAAGTGAGACTGAATAGTGCCGTACAAGGATCTACAATTTGAAGAAGAGTGAGTTGCTATGGTTTATTATGATGTCTAAAAGTTGAGAATAGAGGAAATGAGATTGGTAAATGTTTGATAGAAGCATCATATAGTTGAGTAAGCTACGTGAGAAATTGAGGAGGACATAGGGGACAAACATCCTCATTTGTTTGAGGAGTCAGGTACTACTTTCTTCTTACTTAGCCCAGTTGTTTCTTGTGTGATCGCTCGATCGGAACGAGTGATGAGTAAATTAGTATCTATTGTAACAACCCGTCATGTCATTACGAGTAAGAAAAATAGTCGGTCCAGGTTGCTATAGTGTGTTAAGTTGTTGTAAATGTAGGAAAACCCCCTTAATTGTCCATATTCACCCAAGAACGTTTTGGATAAGAAAAAGGGTGATCTAAGGCAAATTTAATAGCTTTTCATGAGGAATTTTCGTAAAGGTAAGCAATCTTATCCCCTACTTTTGTAGTTAAAGTTTTAGGCCTTAAAGAAGATATTTGTGATTGGGGGTGGGGGGTGGTGGTTGAATTCATCCTAAGGTAGGGAAAATGTGAATTTTTTAAGATTTTAGGGTGTAACACCTTGGGGTGTTCTTAAAAAAGGTAATTCTTGATTTTATTTACCATAAGGCATTAATGTAACCATGATGTTAGTAATCCTAGGTGAAATAATAGTGGGAAAGACCTAGATTAGGTGGGAGAATCATGAGGTTGTCCTAGCATTTGGGATTATTATATAATTTGAAAATATTTAGGCCATTTGTGATTGATTTTGTATTGTATTATTATTTTACGCCGAAAATAAGCTAAAAACTTCACAAAAGGAAAAAAAGTTCGCGATCAAATTTCTGCGGCATTTGCTTCTCCCCAAGTAGGCAAGGTTTTCTTAACTGAATAGTAATTAGACCTATATTCTATTTCATAATATTCTAGTAGATGGACGGGAGATTTCATGCATAGTCTTTCAGGCACGGATTCTGAATGGCTAAAGGTTGTAGTTATTGCTATTAAGGTGAGAAAAGATAATTACTAAGGGTTAGTTTTTCTAGTTCTTGATTGTTAACCTTGAGTTTTCTTGTTGGGGTGGTTTGGTGATGATCATAGGTTAAGTGTTATAAAATTTCTAGTTATAGCCATTTCTAAGACTTGTTTAATTAAGGGGAACTGAATAAACGGGAAGAGTATTAATTCATGAGACTATAGAGGCTTTTTCCCAAGGAACGAATTTGTACTCATAATGGGTCTAGTATTGGGCTATTGATATATAGGTGTATATAAGTATTTGGGTGTTCATATTGATTAATCCATGAGAAATGCGCGTGTATTTCATGTTTAGGAAATAAATGTTGAATGTGAATTCACTTCATGTTGATAATCTCATAGAATAAACCTGTTTAATTTACTTGTGGCTTCTAGTGGGATTGTTCACTCTGATTGTGATTGTGCATGTTATTTGTCATTGCTCGTTGACTCGGGTACCATGCCAGTATGAAATTGTCACGATCCAAAGTATACCTTAGACATGACATGACATATAAGACCCCGAGAGGCCCTACACAAGACACTTGACATACATCCAATACAATAAAATATACAATAAGAGAGTTTAATTAGGACGTCTCATATCATGAAAGAGAGTTTTATAAAAAATGTGGAATCATAACTATGTCTTGACAAGCCATTCTAAACAACATAAGAGTGGTTGGGTTATAACCCATACAAAGCGTACAAAGTCCGAAAACTAAATACATAAAAAAATGTAGCATAGGTAAAATAGACCTCGGAATATGAGGACTCACTAATCTTCACAGGAAAGCAAACTACCAGCCACGAACGAGAGGAGAAAGAGCGTCAGGCCCTACATTATGAGACAATGTAGGCACAAGTATGCATTAGTACAAATAATGTACTAAGTATGAGGAAAATATGCATAAACGTAGATATGATATCATAATAGGCTTAAAACATGTAATGCATGACCAATTCAAACATTTAAAACCTTAAAAGCATGATCTTAAGAAAACATGAAACAAGGCCAATGCATTAGTACAAGGACATAACATAAATCTTTAAGGGAAATCATAGTTCTTTTGTGGGATATTAGCTTTAACCAACAATAGACCATGTGAGCTATAATATGTAATTCGATGTAACTCCCACACTGAAAAGGAGATCTAATTTCCAAGGTAGAACGATGTATCATATCATCAAGGCTATGTGGATCCACTAGCTAGGTTATACAAGACAATCCTACAGAGTCATGTAGTTTGGGACTAGAGAGTGCTACTAGAGACTACCATATTTGAGCTTCCACCTCAAAGTCCTCGCTGTGCTAAGTTAAATCCTAATGGAATTAGATAAAGTCAGTTATCAAAGCATAAGATTAGGAAAGGAATATTCACAATACCAATCCAAATAATGAAGTCGTATAAGAGTAGCTTCTTTCAAAACCATGATTTCATAACTTTATTCATATAAAGATTTACCTTCTTAAGCATAAAAAATCATGATTTCCTTTCAAATTGTGAGAAAAACTTTCACAAATCATAAATACTTAACTTAAAAGCATCCTTAAATCATAACTTCATCCTTTCATAAAATATGCACAAAATCTCATATCAATTCATGATCATTGTTCATAGTTCATAGGTAAAATTCAAAGCATAAATCATGGTTCTGTATGAAATAAATTATAAATCCTGTAATTAGGTTAAATCATGCAAACTAAGATAGAACAAAATAAATTGAATCATACTAAAAAGGATCCATGAATATTTACATAAAACCCTAATTGAAGTGGAGATTGAAGTTCTTTTAGGACCCAATGGATGAAAGGAATCCATTGGTGAATTCCCACAACCTTGATAATCAAAGGCCAAAAAGCAATGGATATTGAGGCCTTGAATCCTTTGAAACTCTAGTTCTTCACCTTGAAGGTTAAGAGAGAATTAGGGAATTTTAAGTGAATGGAAGAAATTAGGCTTAGTTTGTAAGAGTAAAAAAGGTTGTACGGAAGTTATAGGTAAAAAAAAAATAGTTAGGTTTCGGTGGGTAGGAAAGGACCAAAACACCCTCAATTTAAAAACTACCAAAGTTACCTACGGTTTCAACATATGGTCCGTAGACCTTTATACGCCCCATACTAGTCAATCACAGAATCACTTACTGGGGCCTAAAATCTTGGGAAATTCCTACGAGTCAGTCCTACGAACTGTGTCTACAGTTCGTAGACCTTATCTGTAGTCCTCAGCTTTGAGTCCAAAATTTTACCAATTCTGAATCAACTCTACGGGCACTTACTATGACCTGTAATTCATCCTACGACCCATACTACTCAATCGTAGACCCAACTTTGAAAACTTAAATTTTCCTAAATCTCAACCTAGTTCCTACGAATGCTATCTATGACTCATAGATGCTCCTACGACGTGTAGATGGGTCTCATGGGTTTGAAGAAATAGCCAAACAAATGAAAGTTTTCCTTTCCAATTTAACTTTCCAACTTTGGTGTTATAGGATTATTAATGGTTGTCTTGAGTACCATATCGATACATAATACTAATGGTTGGCTCAAATGCCACAGCTAGTATGTACTAAAAATGGTTTGCTCGGTTAACAGGCCAGTACACTAACAATTTGTGTGTGGGTTCTATGAGAGAACTAAGTTTATTTATTATGTTATTATTGTGACATGTTAGTCCATGAGTGGCCGAGTCTGTGTTTAAATATTGGGATGGTTCTTGTGTAGACCATATTTACATGTTAAATACTTTGGATGATTTTTAGGGATCCTTGAGTGGTCCTGGTTACTTGAAAGGTGAGATGGACTCAGTTATGAATTTGTGTGTGATCATGTGGGACATGCTCCATGTGAAGGTTAAGTTTGGGGTTGAGTATTTTCCTATATAAGTATTTGAGTAGGTGCCCGCACGGTTTGGTGGGTTGGGTCGTTACACTAATAAAAATAAATTCTAGAAACTAGAACAATAGTAATCTCTAACTAAGTTACTGTTTAAATTTTAGAGAGAATTAGTTGTTAAGAACTCATTGACCCTCTCCATTATGCTCCCATGATAGAATGAATCTCAAAGAGACTAATGCCACAAACAATGGGAAGAAAGTAAAGATGTATGATAAATGAGTAAATATTAGCTAAATAACCCTAAAACAACAAATAAAATCACATAGTTGCATGTTAAAACAATATAATATCAATCACTTAAATACTAAGTA
This sequence comes from Solanum piurae, assembly GCA_029582685.1. Taxonomy (NCBI): domain Eukaryota; kingdom Viridiplantae; phylum Streptophyta; class Magnoliopsida; order Solanales; family Solanaceae; genus Solanum; species Solanum piurae. Next base: position 34,019 of record JAJOOO010006281.1, read on the forward strand.
GTAGTCAATTATTATTGTTCATCTTAATCTCTTACGTAGTGGCATATTTAACAGTTTATATGAACTAACTTTAGGTTGGTCATTTATTGATTAACTTTTTTCCAGATCTCCATGATGCAACCTATGTGATAAATGAACATTGATATAGAGTTATATGTTTTTTATTTGACTAATTCTTAAATGAGGCAAACTCATTTTAAACATGTTCATGGTTCTCTTTGCTAGAAGTGGAATGTCTTAAAAATTCTCTATCATGTATATACCTGTAAAATGAACAGATAAGTTGGCAAAAAAATTAGTCAATGTGTTGCCTTCCCTAATTGTTACTACTTCAATAATAAGATTTTGAAATGAATAATTCTCTTCCTTTCACCCCTAAAATAATTCTCTCACTATTTTTGACACAAATAGCAGTAGCACTAGGACCAGGGTTTCCCTTGGATGCATTATCTGTGTTGCATATAAACCATCCAACAGAAGAGGGATTCCTCTCACAGTCATATGTCCTTAACTTGACTTTCATTCTTCCGAAAATCGTAACATATGAGGCCATTTCATAGATAAATTTTACAATAAAGGAAAGTTTAAGAAGATAAAGTTATGATTGGAATCACTTATCTCATGAATTACCTTCTCATAAGGGAACTATCCACCATGAAGATTAGTGTTTCTTATCTTCCATATAAACCATAATATCATAACAGGTACTATAACCATAACAATCCTAACCTTTAGGCAGATTCTTTGTTGTTCTAAAAGAATCTGACAAAAATCTTTTGTAACATTTTTATTACACATTTGGGAGGGACAATTACTAAATAATATGGAAAGCAATACTTTATAGTACACTACAAATTAATGTAACCTTACCACTGTGAGATATCATTTTTCCTTTCAAAGTTTGATGCTAATCTTTCATCATTAAAATGATATCATTATAATCAATCTTCCTATACTTTGAATGAGAGATAAAACATCTAAGTAAGTAATAGAAAACTGACATGTGGAAAAAATTGTGCATATGTCAAACCATCCTCATAATTGTGTACTAGTGTTCTGATGCATATACCAAGCACACATATCTTCCATAAAAATATTGATTGTAACTACTAGCCTCAATTTTGACATTCTTGAACTGTCAAAAGGGACCTTGATTTAAAAACTACCAAAGTTACCTACCGAAGATGCCAATGTTAACGTTCCAATTTTAGATCTTGTTCCTACAGAGGAAATTGAGATAAACATGATCGAAGATGACAATGGAGTTTCAGGAGGATGTTGGATCCAACTCGCAATCCATGTATATATATATATTCATGACTATCAGAACAGACAGAGATCGAGATATATAGTATCAGAACAGACAGAGATCGAGATCATGTAAATATATATACCTATGAATAACTCGGTATTTAGGAGAATGAATCATAACACGAGTGTAGTTCTCAGAATATTGAACATCTTCAAGTGAAATGTAGGCGGCAAAACCATAATTGATGCACTTAGCAAATGGATTTAAATTCATAACTGGTAAGGGTTTGGAGGAAGCCAAAAGACAAGGTTGCAGAGAATTAATAAAGCCATGAGTCAAACTTGTAGTAGCATTTGATCTTGTAGCATCAATAACTTCTTTCTCAATTACGACACGTGATCTTGCCCTAAATCCATCTAGGATCTCTTTTCTCCCCACATTCACTGTAGTATCAATGAATCTTTTTATAGTTGCTGCCTTTTGCTCAGCTGAATTTTCCATGAAGATGTATGAGAGTCCTACCTTAGACCATCTGTCACACAAACTTCATATATACAAGTTTAATTATCATCATCATGATTATAGATACATATAAATAATTAAGCTAATAATCCATGAAGAAAAAAACATGAGTTTTTGTTGTGTTTGGTACGAAGGAAAATGTTTCCTAGAAAAACTCTATGAGTGTAGAGGGTGGAAGGAAAGGTGTGGGGTGATGGAGATGGAAGCTACGGGGGTGCTAGAGGGTGGAGGTAAGGCTTAGGGTGGTAGGGATCGATGGCCGGATGTGTGGGAGGGTAGGAAAAAGATAATAAACGTCAGTTATGAGGATTTGTTTTATTAGCAAAGAAGTCATTTTTTTCAATCTGAAAAAAAAGAGTTTATCAAAAGTTTTGAGTAACAGAAAAATTGAAAAATATTTTCATTTGTATCAACCGCACCCTTGAAACCATGTTTAAGTTTGATAAAATAGTTCCCTCCAACCATTTTGGATCCATTTTTTCCCCATTAAATCATAATGAAACCAAATTCTTGACTCATATTTCCTCCGAACATACCCCACACCCTAATATTTCTCTCTATTCAATTCTCCTTTGCCAAAAAAACATGTCTTCACTTTTAGGATTTGAAATCTCAAGTCATGATGACACCTACAACATTCCACCAGTGGGTAAGTCAACCATATCGTAGAATGTATAAACCTTGAATTATTATCCCTTAGGAATCTCTAAATTTCTATTCTCCCAAATCGATTGACAACCAAATTTTTCTGAGATTTTGAAATCTATATAAATCCATCAAGTCTCCACTATTTTAAATTGGGGAAGGGATACCCAAAAGGCTAGAATTTCCTTTACTTGACTAGGTTTTGGACACTTTGTCCTAAGCCTAATAGTTGTGAAAAATATTAACTTTTAAGCATTTTTTTTCTTTGTTATTTTTGAGTTGAAGCTCAGAGGTGGAATTGTTTATGGTTTTCCGAATAATCTGTGTTTTCAAAGTAATTTGTTTTATTTAAGCAGACGAGAGTAAACCAAGTTTCTGGCTCCTATGATCATGTAATAATTTAGTATTCTACTTTGTCTTTTCATTTTAAACATTGTTTTGAGACTTGAAATATGTAATGATTTATGGTTAGTTTTAGTGTTTAACAGAGGAGAATAAGAATTGATTGAAAAAGAAAAGGGAAAAGTGATTTATCTTGATAAATGAGACTGAATAAATATGTGACGCCCCGAGCCTACACCCTGGGTGGGACTAGCACTCGAAGACCATTGCTGGCCCCAAGCGAACCCTTGGCCTGGCCCCAAGCGAACCCTTGGCCTGACTTACTTAACTCAGTGGAAGACTTAAACTCAACAAAGATAAGTTCATATAATAAACTAGAATGTAATAAAAGAACATTCAACTGGCCATTTAGGCAAACTCAAGTCTCAACATGGAATAATGACAATGAAAAGACTAAAGAACTAACATCTGACTGTCTATGAAGCCTCTAATAACAACTGAGATGGATGTTGGGACAAACCCCACAACATCATAATGAACTAACTAGAAACAATGAAATGGATCCTCCGGAATTCAAGGAGGCTCACTAACAGGCTCTGAACTTCTCACGGGATCAACGATGTGCCGAAATGCCGATCCTAGTTACCTGCGTCTGCATCATAAGACGATGCAGGCCAACTGGCATCAGTACATTGAATGTACGAGTATGCGAGTTGGAATGCTAAACATAACATAGGCTTGAAAAGGATCTGAAAGAAATACTTACCTTGGCTATTCTCAACTCATCAATACTTAACTGAACTCATTTCATTATAAAGCAGTTTAAAATAAGTGCAATATAAAGAAAAAGAAAACTGTTTAAAACATGCTGTCAACGCATAATCATAAAATCATAAAAGACATATCATGATTCCTTTCAAAGTCTACTTGTGCAATGCATGAATGAAGTCCCATACCCCCATCCATACTATGCAGAACCCCTTGAGGAACCATGCAATTACTATTGTGGGAGTTTCTCTAACCGACAACCATCACTTAAGAACTATAGTGATGATACAACGTTATTAGCCCCATGCTGCCTGGGCCATCCTATACCTTGTCGTGGTATAGGAGCTGAACTACTAAGTGGATCCACTAGTCTATGCGAAAAGGATTCATATAAAAAGTATGACCCTTTTCTACCCTAATGTCTACATGGTTTATGGAGACTTGAGTTAATGTGAACTCGCATCCCCATATCGGGGCTCAATACTACTCCCAAAAATATAATATTAGCTCTTATGTTTTAAAACATACTTCTTCTGTGATTTGAGATTAGTGCTCAAAACTTAGCTCAAAGGCTATCTTGGAAATCTCAGTTTCCCTGCTTGCTTCATTTAGAAAGCTATTACTCTTTTCTGAAAACTAGCCCGAACGCCCTTTGGAAATCTTAGTTTCCGTTCTTATTTAAATGTGATTTTTTTTAAAAATCTCTTTGGGAAATACTTAGTCCCGATATGTTTCTTTGAAGAAAAGAACTTCAACTTTACTCTTTACTGAACTCAAAACTTAAGTCTTAAAACAAAGTTAAAACATTTGTGAAAGACTTTTTGAAAACTTTAAGAACTTATCTTAACTTGACTCTTGAATTCTCTCGACTTTGATCGTAATTGATCTTGACTTGACTCTTAACTGATCTTTGAATTGAATTATGGATTCAAGGATTAAGATTTGTGATTGAAAATATCTCATGATGTTTAGGAATCACTTTGAATAGCTAAACCTGAGAAAATTTACGAAATCACCGTCTTGGAACAAGTCCGCGACGCGGACACGTTTCTGAATAAATGCTCGCGAAATTAATTTTTGAGACAGAGGAGTCCGTGTCTTGACCGCGACACGGAGACAATTTTTCTTCACTGGGGCAGCAAGTCCGCGATGCGGACCTGCGCACCAGAACCTGCTCGACTTTTCCTTCTTCATTTTCTAGCCCCAAATCGCCTAAACTCGATTATAGAACTCAAATTCATTTTAGATGCCGATACCCATCATATGTATTCAAGAACCTACCTCAATACAACCCAAAAACTCAACGTAAAGATCTCAGAAACTCCTGAATTCATTTCAATTCAAGAACAACATTCAAATTCAAGAATACATGTCAAGAACATCAACTTTCAAACTCGTTTTAGGAAGAATTTCGCTGAACTAAACATGTTTGGCACGTGGGTGAATGAACCCAATGCTAGGAGAGACTCACATACCTTGTAGGATCAATTCCTTGGCGAATCCACAACCAAAATCGGTCGTTCTTGGCGAATCTTGCTTTTGTTCTTCTCCTTTCTCTTGCGTTCTTTCTCCAAAAACCCTAACTCTAATTTTCAGAAGCGTAAACTGCTCTAACTGAGTCTTAACCCCAATTACCTTACTAAAAACGGATTTAATCAATAGGGCAGTGAAACGACTAAAATACCCCTTAAAAATCCGGATTGGACATTTCTTTAATACAACAACCCAACTTCCAAAGGGTAAAACTTACTCATACAAACTCGGAATCACGCAAACTCAGCGGCGTTGGAAATATTATTCCACGAGCTTTCCAACCATATCTGGAAGTACAACTAACTCATCCTGAGCTAGGAGTTATCACCGTTTGAAGTTGACCAAAAATTCACTTTAACACCTTTACCAAATTTCCAGATTTTTCAATTCTTCCCAAAAATGACTATTTCCAGATTTTAAACTTCCTTCTAGTTCTTTCTAGTTGTGAGATGTTACAAAATACATCGCAACTTAACTAAGATGATGTAAAGTAATGCTAAAAAATATGCTAAAATTAAATTACTGTTTGCTGAAATTGAGGAACTAATACTTAAAGTAACTAACAAAGTTTTAAACAAACTAGGAAATAAAAAATAGCTAAAAATAAAGTTACTGTTTGCTGAAATTGAGGAACTAATACTTAACAATAACTAACAGAGTTTTAAATAAACTAGGAAACAAAAAATAACTAAAATATAGTAATTTATTTTGGTGTGTATTTCCTAAATATTCTTATTCCCTACGTCATCCTCTAGCATGAATTTAGGTCTAGAAGACAAATGTAACACTCCTCATGGCTCAAGAATTGCACAGTTCAAGTGTAACACCTCAAACTTCCATCAATTTTAGTTTTGGGTCAAGTACAAACAATCATATCTTTTAGAACATAAAGAGTTAGGTGAACCATGAGCTATAAAACTGAAGGACTTTGAGTCCTCTTTCCAATGCCACCAAGTTTACTAAATTTCGAGCTTCGAATAAAAAGGTATGACTGTTTGAGTGAAGCCTCTCTAGTTAAGACATTTCATCCGTTTGAGAAAGGGGTATTTTGGTCTTTTCCTTAACCCACTAAGCTTGACCATATTTTCTCACCCAATTTAGGGGTCTAATCAGACACTACATTATTTTTTCACATTCCTAAACACTTGGAATTTTAGGGCGATGTTTCAAGAAGAGGAAAAGATGGGTTTTAACCGTTCATTCACGGTTGAGAAATTTTGCCAAGAACAATCGTTCTTTCCAGGGTATGTGATGTTTCTCATAGTATTTATCACTCCCTGAGCCTACACCCTGGACATAGCCAGCCCTTGAGAACCATCACTATTCCGTAAGCAAACCCTAGCCAACCCTTGGCCAGGCTCACTACCCAGTGGAAGACTTACTCATTAAAAGAAGAACTTCAAATGCAAAGATTTAACTGATAAGGTATCAACAACAACTTAACCCAAAGTATGTCTTGAAATACTCAAAGCAACTCAAAGTCTCAAAACACCACAGAGAAAATAGTGAAAGACTCCTCAACTAGTACTGTCTATGAAGCCTCTAAATATTATGATAGATGTCGAGAAAAGACCCACAACATCTTAGCCAAACTGAAATATAAATGTGGAACCTACCAGAAAGCAAGGAGGCTCACCAAAGCTAATTGGAATACAAAGGTATCAACGAAGCGCCTGCTGATGACCCTGAACACCTGTATCTGTATCATAAAAATATGCAGGTCGAATGACGTCAGTGCATTGAATGTACGAGCATGTAAGGGGAAAACTGAAAGTAATAGTTAACTGAACTAATTACGTAGGAAGACAATACTCACCTCAAACTCAACTCAAATATGAAAGCAATAGTAGGAAATGCAATATTTAAATCTTTTAAAACAGTAGATATCAACTCAAATGTATAAAAATACAATAACATACTCTTTACTCTTATTTGGGAGATTCTCTAAGCGACAACCATCGCTATGAGCTATGTTATGATACAACGTCTAGCCCACGCTACTAGGATTATCCTATACTTTGCTGGGGTATAGAATACCTCAACTAAGTGGATCCATCCACTAAGCTATTCTTAAAAGCAATAAGGAATCATCTAAAAAGTATGATCCTTTACCCATGTTGGCATACATGGTTTATGAGGATTTTGAGTTGTCTGAACTCATCCCTATATCGCTGCTCAATACTACTCCCAATAATATATAACTCATGCTCAAATGTTTAAAACATAACTATTTCTCAATTTGAGGTAATTATTCAAAAGATTCTCTTAAAAGAGGTAATACTCTGAAACTTCTCTGAACTCGTAGCTCATTTAGAAATTGATGTTTCTCTCTTTTAAATGTAAAAGTATTACATTTTGGGAATAATTAGTTCCCTTATACTCATTTTGAAACATGAAAGAAAACTCTTCTCATTCTCATACTCATTTACTCAAGATTTAGTTCAAAACTATAATCAATTTAAAGAATTCTCAAAGTTACTCAAATGGACCTCTTGACTTTCCTCTTAAATTTACTTTAATTCGAAATGTGAATTAAGACACGTGATTATGACATGTAAGATCTCTCAAGAATTACAGAAGACTTTAAGAGCTCATATTAAGAAGAGAACGTACACATGATTTGAATAAACACATACGGAAAGAAGGATGGAATAGTAAGGACCTGGCGACCCTAGCGCACTGAGTGACGTAGGGATCCATCCCCCAAATTACCGAGCAGTGTTTGGGGTGTACTGCTGGCGTAGTGCGCCAGAACCCAAACTACTGGCCAGTAGTTTGGGCGCTATGGCTGGCGCGACGCTCCACCCCTCTGCCCATAAACCCGATGAATTTTCTTGACAAATTTCAGGTCCTAACTCATCTAGAATCGAATGATTTCCTCCAAACTCTCTTTGATTCATAAACCCAATACAAATGCAATGAAATCCCACACAAAATCTATCAAGAAGCGTCACTCATTCGCAAAATCTTCACCTCAAAACTCAAAACCTCCATTGTTAAAGAATGGGGCTAAAACTCAAGAACTTCTCAGGAATCTCAATATAAACAATCTCATGGACGAATTGATGAATGAAATTACATGATTGGTGTGAGGGCGAACAAACTCAACACTATGAGAAGCCTACATACCTCGAAAGAACCCTTTTTCTTGGTGAAATTCCTCAACCTTTGATTGAACGCTTGAAAATCCTCAACCTTTGATTGAACGCTTGAAAATTCTCTTTTCATCTTCTTGAAACTTAGCCCTAAAATCCTAAGCGTTTTGTAATGTGAAAAATAACTTAGCATCTGATTAGACCCTTAACTTGGGTGAGGAAAAACGTGGTCAAGTCGTGTGGGGTAAGAAAAAGACCAAAGTACCCCTTTCCCAAACGGATGAAGAGCCTTAACTAGATAGGCTTCACTCAAATAATCATAACTTTTTACTCGCACCTTCAAATTTAGCAAACTTGATGGCGTTGGAAAGAGGACTCAAAGACCTTCGTTTGAAGACTCAGATTTCCATCAGTTTTAGTTTTGGACCAACTTCAAATGACTATATTTTTTAGCACATAAAGAGTTAGGTGGCCCATCACATATCCAATGGAAGGTCTTTGAGTCTTCTTTCCAACACCACCAAGTTTGATAAATTTCGAGCTCCGAGTTAAATGTTATGGCTTTTTAAGTGAAGCCTCTCTAGTTAAGGCATTTCATCCATTTGAGAAAGGGGAAATTTGGTGTTTTCCTTACCCCACTAGGCTTGATAACACTTTTCTCACCCAATTTAGGGGTCTAATTAGACGCTAAGTTATTTTTCACATTCCTAAATATTTAAAATTTTAGGGCGAAGTTTCAAGAAGAGGAAAAGAGGGTTTTCAAGCGTTCATTCAAGGGTTGAAGAATTTCTCCAAGAACAATAATTTTTTTCCAGTATGTGAGGTTTTCCATAGTAATGGACTTGTTCGTCCTCATGCCAAACATGTAATTATTCCATTAATTTGTCCATGACATTGTTTATGTAAATATTCTTGAGTAGTTCTTGAGTTTTAGCCTCATTCTTTAACATTGGAGGTTTAGAGTTCTTGAGGTGAGGGTCTTGCGAATAAGTGGTGTTTGTTGATAGAATTTGGGTGGTATTTCAATGAATTTGTGTTGGGTTTATGAATGAAAGTGAATTTGGAAGAAAACAATTGATTCTAGATTAGTTAGGACCCAAAATTGAACAAGAAAATTCATCAACAATCTGGTTTCGGGGTGGGGAAGACCCCTCCTAAAGCGCCAGGAACTTGGAGCTTCAACTTTGGGGTTGGCGCCCTGTGCCTACAGTGTGCCCCAAAGCAGCCCCAAGACTGCTGGGGCTGGCGTGACGCGCCACTACTAGGCCAGGGTCACCTGACCCTTTTCTTCTCCATTTTTCGTCCCGTATGTGTTCTTTCAAACATGTCTTCACTCTCTTCTTGATATTAACTCTTAATGTCATTAATCCTTGGGAGATCCTGCATATCCTGAGTCAAATTTGAGAACTCTTTCGCAATTAACTATAGTTTTGAACTAAATCTTTAGTATATGAGTATGATAATGAGAGGAGCTATATTTAATATTTCAAAATGAGTATAAGGGAACTAAGTATTCCCAAGTGTAATACTTTTACCTTTAAAAGAGACAAACATCAATTTCTAAATGAGTTTAGAGAAGTTTCAGAGTATTACCTCTTTTAAGAGGATCTTTTGAGTAACTACCTCCAATTGAGAAAGAGTTATGTTTTATACATTTGAGCACGAGTTATATATTATTGGGAGTAGTATTGAGCACAGATATGAGGATGAGTTCAGACAACTCACATTCCTCATAAATCATTTCACCAACATGGGTAAGAGACCATACTTTTTAGACAACTCCTTATTGCTTTTAAGCATAGCTTAGTGGATCCACTTAGTTGAGATGTTTTATACCTCGGTAAGGTATATGACAGTTCTGGCAGCATGGGCGATACGCTGTATCATCACATAGCTCATAGTGATGGTTGTCGATTAGATAATCTCCCTAATAAGAGTAAAGAGTATGTTATTGTATTTTTATACATTTGAGTTTATATATATTGTTTTAAAACCTTTAAATATTCATTTATTATTATTTCTTTCATATTGTAGTTGAGTTTAAGGTGAGTATTGTCTTTCCATGTTATTAGTTCAGTTATATATGTTTCAGTTTTCCCCTTATATTCTCGTGCATTCAATTTACTAATTCCATTCAACCTGCATCATTTTATGATGCAAATATAGGTGTACAGGGTCATCAACAGGTGCTCCGTTTATACCATTTGCATTCTAGCTAGTTTTGGTAAGCCTCCTTACTTTCAGGAGGACTTCATGCTATCATTATTATTTTGTTGAGTTGTCGAGGATCCTATCCCGATAGCTTTCTTAGTATTTAGAGGCTTCCTATATAGTTAGAAGTTGAGGAGTCTCTCCCTATTTCCCTTGTTGATATTTTGAGACTTTGAGTCACTTATTTATGTTTAATTAAGTAGTTCAGACATTAACTGAGTTGGGTTATTGTTGAGATGCTTTGAGTTAATTGTTGGTAGTTGGCTCTCCATTGACTAAGTTGACGTAGAATAAAGTCAAGTTTCAATGGTCATATGATTGTGAGAAAAGCTTTGCAGAATTGAAAACTAGGTTGACTACAACTCTTGTTTTGACTCTACCAGAGGGTTCGGCTGATTATATTATCTATTGTGATGCATCAAGAGTCGGCCTAGGTTTTTGGTTGATGCAACAGGGTAAGGTTATAGCTTATGCTTCTAGACATCTTAAGGTACATGAGAAGAACTATCCGACTCATGACCTCGAGCTAGCCGCAATGGTGTTTGCAATGAATATTTGGAGACATTACTTGTATGGTGTTCACGTGGATGTACTCACAGACCATAAGAGCCTTCAATATGTGTTCACCCAGAAAGAACTGAATCTTCGCCAGAGGAGATGGCTTGAGTTCATCAAGGATTATGATATGAGTGTGCATTACCATCCTGGTAAGGCAAATGTAGTAGCAGATGCTCTTAGTAGACTATATATAGGTAGGGTAGCACATATTGAGGAAGAAATAAAGGAGCTAGAAGATGATGTTCACAGACTTGCTCGCCTAGAAGTTCGTCTCATGAGAATATCAGATGGTGGTGTAATACTTCAGAACAGATCAGAATCTTCATTGGTAGTGGAGGTTAAGGAAAAGAAAGACAGTGATCCAATATTGCTCGAACTCAAGGGTGCAGTCCATCAACAGGGGTTGAGGAATTCTCCCAAGGAGGAGATGGTGTGCTTCGCTATCAGGGTCGACAATGTGTTCCTAATGTGGGAGAGTTGAGACATCATATTCTTGCAAAAGCCCATAATTCCAGGTATTCTATTCATCCAGGCGCCACAAAGATGTACCGCGATCATCAGGAAGTCTATTGGTGGAATGGTATATAAAGGGATATAGCAGATTTTGTGGCTAAGTGCCCCAATTGTCAGCAAGTGAAAGTAGAATATCAAAAACCAGGAGGTATGACTCAAGAGATCGGCATTCCTACTTGGAAGTGGGAAGTGATCAACATATATTTGATTACAAGATTACCTCGTACTCGTAGACAACATGACTCCATTTGGGTGGTAGTTGACAGAGTCACTAAGTCTTCTCGCTTTTTGGTGGTCAAGACTACATATTCGGTGGAGGACTACGCCAAGCTTTACATTAATGAGATTGTGAGGTTGCATGGGGTTCCTTTGTATATTATCTCAGATAGAGGTCCTCAGTTTACCTCTCATTTCTAGAAGTCATTTCAGAAAGGTCTTGGTACTCAGGTTAACCTTACCACAACATTTCATCCGCAAACGGATGGCCAGGCAGAGCGTACCATTCAGACCTTAGAGGACATGTTGATAGCTTGTGTAATCGATTTGAAGGGGAGTTGGGATGATCACATTGCTGTTATAGAGTTCGCCTACAATAATAGTTACCATTCCAGCATTCAGATGGCCCCTTATGAGGCATTGTATGGGCGTAAATGTAGATCTCCAGTTGGTTGGTTTTAAGTAGGTGAAGCAGCCTTGATAGGACCAGATTCAATTATTGAAGCTATGGAGAAGGTGTAACTCATTAGATATAGACTTAAGACAACCCATTGTTGCCAAAAATCCTATACAGATGTAAGGAGAAGGGAATTAGAGTTCCAAGTTGATGATTGGGTTTTCCTGAAAGTGTCACCTATGAAAGGGGTGATGAGTTTTGGCAAGAAGCGGAAGCTTAGTCCTAGATATGTAGGCCCTTACAAGATCTTGAAAAGGATTGGTGAAGTGGCTTATGAGTTAGAGTTGCGAACATAACTAGTAGCAGTGCATCCGGTTTTCCACATTTCGCTGTTGAAGAAGTGTGTGGGTAATCCAACATCTATTGTGCCTTTAGAAAGTGTGGCTGTGAAGGATAGTCTCACTTATGAAGAGGTACTAGTTGAAATCCTTGATTGTTAGGTTCGAAGGTTGAGAAACAAGGAAGTAACTTCAGTCAAGGTTTTGTGGAGGAGTCAGTCCGTAGAGGGAGCTACTTGGGAAGCAGAGGCAGCCAGGAAGGCCAAGTATCCTCACCTCTTTCCTTCTAATTCCACTCCAACTTGAGGTAATAGTTCCTCTTTAGTTTTTTAGTCATTCATGCGTGAATTCAGGCTTAGTTTCATGTTCCTTCAGTTTATACTTGCATTTTAATCGTATTTGCAAGTTCTTGCAACTTAGTTCAGTCAGAAATCAGTTTCCAGTGTTTAATGGTAGGGTTTACAGCTCTCTCCCTCCATATAAGATAGTTTAGTCTTCATTCGAGGATGAACGTTCCCAAGGGGGAGATAATGTAGCACCCAGATTCGAGAAAGTAAAAAAATTCTAGATTTTCTGAAGTTGTAGGTGCCACCGACGGATGCCACCTACGTCCATCAGTCGACTCACGGCCCGTCAGTCAGCTCCGTCAATGGGTCAGTCAACATTTAGTTTCAGACCCCAAATTCTAGCCTTCAGTCGCGAACGACGGTCGACTAGTATGGACCTTCAGTTGACTCACGGTCCATCAGTCCCGTCCATCGGTCACTCCAATAGTAGTTAAGTTGGGGGTCTTTTAGTCTTTTTCTATTTCATTGGACCCCTAAACCTCATCGTTTTTACCCTAAATTAGATGGTTTTGGTCATGTTTTAGCCTATAAACATAACTAGAACTTACCTAAGTCAATTAATTAATAAAACTTAGAGAAATTAAAGCTTGAAAGAAGAAAAATGGTCAAGAACCCTAGTTCAAGAATGCAATAGGAATCCATCAATTCTATCCCTGAAATCGAAAGATTTCTCCATGGAATTCGTCACCCGGTATGTGTGATTTCACTAGTGGATTCCTTTCATCCATTAGGTCCATAGAATTCAGTCAGTTTCTTGATTTCCTTATTATGAACAAACTTAGAGTTTCTAGAATTTCAGAAGATTATCATGAATTACTTACGTATATGTTCCAAATCAAATTATTATGTTATTACTCAGTTTATTGGATGAATTTCAGAAACTTAAGTTAAACCACTTGCTGCTCTACAAACAAATCCTACCTTGTCTCATATCAAATCTAACAACGAAGAGAAGGTAAATAAATCTAAAGACAGGTCGCTCATGTAGAATACTGTGGTAGATTCTATGTTTTACAGAATCATGACTTGTAAAATAGCAAAAGAGGCTTGGGGTAGGTTGAAAGAAGAATAACAAGACAATGATAGAACACGTCAAATGCAAGTGTTGAACCTAAAAGGGAGTTTAAGTCCCTGATTATGCAGGAAGGTGAAACAATTAGTAAGTATGCCGATCAAATCTCCTTAATTGTTAATAACATTAGACTTCTTGATGAAGAATTTACAGAAAAACAAGTCATGGAGAAAGTTCTTGTGACTCTTCCTGAGAAGTTTGAGGAGATTTTTCCTCTTTTGAAGAATCCAAAGACTAGGGCAAACCTTCATTAGGTGAACTAATGAGTGCTCTTCAAGCACAAGAGCGAAGAAGAACTATTAGACGGGCCAAGTTCACTGAAGCAACTTTCTCTATACAAAAGAAAATTTCCAGTAAAGAAAAGCAAAAGTTCAACCAAAAGAATAAGGGCAAGAATGATGGAGGAAACAATAGTGGGGATGTGAAGAAGAAGTTCCCTCCGTGCAAACATTGTAAACGAACTACACATCTGGAGAAGTACTGTTGGTGGAGAGTCGATGCAATATGTGGCAAATTCAAGTAGACATTGTAACACCCCGTATTTGAATATAGAGATTTCAGATTTATGGTGTTACAAGTGGCACTCACGGACACCATCCACGGACCGTTGATTGACTCACGGTCCGTCCTGCAGGTCCGTGGTTCGTGACAGAAAACTTCCCCAGAACTCGTCAGAAAATTTGGCTAAGTGTTGACCCACGGCCGGACTTACGGTCCGTAGGTCAAGTCACGGACAGTAGTTCGTGTTCGTGGATCGATGCCCCTAAAGCCCAGCTTCAGTCCCGATTGAAGGTTGAACAACACGGATCATCAATTGATCTACGGTCCGTAGGTCTGACCGTAGATGAGAGTCAGCAGCCAGTTAGCTGAAAATTGTTGATGGGTCAACTTCAGATGGTCATAACTTTTAGCACAAAAGGAATTATGTATACCATGATCTATGGTATGATAGATAATTGAATTATCTTTCCAACGCCACTTAGTTTGCTAAAATCCGACCTCCGAGTTAAAAGTTATGCTCATTTTAGTGAAGCCCTGCCGGGCAGACTCGATCGACGGACCCAATCGACGGACCATCGATTGATTGATGGCCCGTCAGTCCAATCCGTAGGTTACTCCGACAACAGTTAATTCAGGGTCTTTTGGTCTTTTCCTATTTCGTTTAAACCCTAAGATACGTCGTTTAGACCCTAAATCATGAGATTTTAGTCAGTTTAAACCTAGGAACATAACTAGAACTTACCTAAGTCAAATCATTAATCAAACTTAGAAAAATTAGAAGCAAGAGAGGAGAAAAAGGCCAAGAACCCTAGTTC
>JAJOOO010006282.1:0-28661 GCA_029582685.1 Solanum piurae
AACAAAAAAAAAAAAAAAAAAGACAAGAAAAAGAAAAAAAAAATTCAATATGATATGGCCAAAATTGAAGTTTGATTTGTAAATAATGATTCATTTAATTTGTTCCATATATAATATTAATTTGTTCCGTATTTTGTTTTACCAAATTTATACAAAAGATAATGAATCATTATTTGCACAACTAATTAAGTTTCCAAAATTTCAATAAGAATGAAATATTTGTTTTACAAAGTCAAAAATTATTTTCAAAGTTATTTTACATTTCATTTGACAAAATACCTTAATATATACTGCATATATATATATATATATATATAAGATCAACGAAGCTCATAGTAGCTATACATGAAATGAAAATGCTCAGAATACAAGAGTATTTTGAATATAAGAATGCTAAAAACATATTGAAAAGAAATGTTCTATATACAACATAGTATATTTCATTGTATAATTATGCATTCTAATTCCGCATACCCTGTCCACGACAACACCAAAATAATGGTATCAGAGCCAATACATCAAATTACAAAATGATTATACCCATATGGGTTATAGAGGATAAAACCTTAGTAACTGTACTAATGGTAATAAAAAATTTAAATAAAGATTTAAGAGAAAGGATCATTCAACTCATCGTTGATGAAAAGTTCAGAGAAGAATTCCCAACGGAATATATATTATTTGATATTTCAAAAATAAGTAGAGATGACATGAATACATCCGATTATTACTTTTCTGGATAATCTACATGAGCTTAAAAGAAGCTATAGATCTATTAAATGACCTTATAGAAAGTCATAAACAAATAGCTTTAAGACTAAAGCTAATAGAAATAGAAATAACATCTCTTAAAGAAAATATTCGGTTATCACCTGTATTCATATTAGCAAACCAGAAATAATAAAAGATGAAAAGAAAAACACTAAGAACTATCCGAGTCCACAAAACCCACTGTGTGTCCTTAAGAAATTTAATCCCCTCAATTACCCGAGGTTGCAGATTAATTTCTGCCAAGATAAAAAGGATTAACCATTAAAGAAGTAGTGGTACCTCAAACTTCAATAATTTCAACGAACTCAAAATGAAAACAACGAATCACACACAGAGACACGATCGATTGATTTTGTTTTGTAAGAAATGTATGCATAAGAAGGGAAGAATTTGATGCAGAAAAATGAGAGAAAACATCTCTATTTATAGCCAACAAAGGGTAAAGGTCACAACCCTTTTGGAAAGAAGATAACCTTTCAGAAAGGTCACAACGCTTTGGAAAAGGCATAACCTTTCAAACGGTCACAACCCTTTAGAAATGACACAACCTTTGGCATAGTCACAACTCTTCAGGAGAGTCACAACCCTTCATTTTCTGTTCACACCTTTAAAACCCAACATATTCCAGGAAGAATAACCAATCTAATAGAAAAAACAGAAAAATTTGACATTAAAGTAATTCAAAAATACATAAATGAACTCTTAGCAGAAAAATTCTCTAATAAAAGTTCATATAAAAAAGGTAGTCTTGATGAAAAACTCATTCAAAATTTTTTGAAAAAACAAAAAAATCAAGAACTAGAGCAGTCTAGTAACGGAACTCTAGAGAAAAATGATTTAGAACAAATCAAAGATAAAGAAAACGAACAAAAAAGATGAACTAGTTTATGCATTAGAAGACCTTGATCTTTCAGATAAAAAATTAAATGTTCTTATGAAAAAAGGTGATACGAGAGGACCCCAAGGAAACTTCGTTAGAGGAGAAGGATCGAACACCTTAAAAAAGAAACAAGAATCATAATATAATTTTGAAAGAAACTTTGCACCTAAGACAAAAAGAAATAAAGAATTTATGAATCAATATCATAATAGCAATAAATCAAAATACATGCTAAATAGACTCTCAACAGGAGAAGTAGGAACAACCCAATTCTTAGATCTAAATTGCAAAAGAGAACCATCATTAGATCTAGATATATGGGCACTAAATATAATTCTTTTCTTCCTATTAGGAAAAGGAGTAAATTACACTAATGAAGAAAAATATATCATTGCAATAAATACTTTCACGGAAAAAGTAAGCAATTGGTAAACAGGATTATCAGATGATGCAAAAAGAATCGTCAAAAATCAGATGATGCAAAAAGAATCGTCAAAAATCAGACGATAGAAGGATTCAAAATATCCATTGAAGAAGGTATAAGAAATCTAGTGCAATACATATGAAATGAATTCCTAGGTGGAGAAGGAAGTGGAGTTCAAAATAGAGAAAAACTACGAACAATCGCAAAAGAACAGCTAGAAAAATTACAAATATGCAAAATGAGTTATATTCAAGAATACACTTGTGAATTCGAAGAATATTATTACAAAATATTTGATAGCAGCAAAGAAATGTTGCCTTATCTTGAAAAATATTATAAAAAATTACCAGACTTTTGGGCCAAATACTTCAGAAAAGAATACGAAAAAGAAAACAAAGAAGGAGATACTCTTGGACAAAGAATATCTTTCTTAAACAATAAACTTGGACAACTATGTATGGCACATAGCATACAAAGAAAAGCCAAAAGAATCAATACTCAAATCTATTGCCTAGATACTAACGCAACAACCCAATGAGGATGTAATGAAAGGTCTTATAAGAAAAGAAGAAAGCTTAAGAAAGGCTTAATCAAAAGAAGAAACATTTCAAAGAAGAACTACATACTTACATAATTTAGGGAGGTCCCTAGAAAAGAAGAAAGAAAGGCTTAATCAAAAGAAGAAACATTTCAAAGAAGAACTACATACCTAAAAAGAGGTATTATAAAAGGAAAAATAATTTTAAAAGAACAACAGAAAAATGCAAATGCTACAACTGTGTCAAAGAATGACACAAAAGTTACGAATGTAACAAAAAAGAGAAAGTATCAAAACTTGATAGACTAGAAATTGATTCAGATTTAGAATCTGTAACATCAATAAAAAGTGATGAATTCTATGAAGAATTCTATGAGGAATACACAACCAGCTCAGAGGAATCTGAATAAATGAGTAAAGAAATACAAAAGGAAAAAGATAATTCAGTTCAAATTTTAGAAACTGAAGAAGATCACAGGGCCGGGTTACGCCCTAAAAGCAACATTTGATGGGGGACTATTCAAGAAAATCCAAGGATTACAATTAAATCTCAGGACTAAAGATAACATATTCAACAAAATGCAAAGAATGTTTGCAAGAAATAAAATTTTCTATCATGAATATCAGGAAGTAGAAAAGGTAATAGAAATTACCCAAACAACAGGAAGACATAAATTGAACCTGTTAACTAAACCTATGATCGAACAGATCCTTAGAAAAATTCCCGAAAGAAAAAGCAAAAAAATGAGTTATATTCATTTAGGAGGAATTCAAATATTAGTCAAATCGACTTTCAAAGAAGGGATTAATTTCCCTATTGTCATCAACCTTTCAGATGAAAGATTCATTAATGCCAGAGAAAGAAATCTTGGAATAATTGAATGCAACTTAGCCCATACGAAACTTTTATTTACATATTATCCAAAGTACTGTATTTCGCTTAAAGATGTAGATTTTAATGATGCGTTAAACTTACATTTTCAGGTCAAAAGAAACGACTTATTCAAACTAGATAATCATATAATGAGTATATATTACCAAGCTTTATACACGGTAACAAACTCCAATATATACAAAAATAAAGAAATGATCGAAATTGATCAAGAATGTGCAGGAATAGCAAGGATTGTTGAAGCAGAAATTCAACAAGCACAAATTCCAGAAGAATATGAAATTTTGTTTGGAAAAACATAAGAAATAGGAAGCTCCGGTAGCAATCCGAGACTTTCAATAAAATATGGAAGAAATTCCATAAAAAAGAGTATATCTCAAAGATATTCTAAAAAGATTCTTCAAATTCCTAACATTACTAGAATTGTAGGACGAATCTTTAATGGAATTGAATGGAAAAAATAAGAAATCTTGTTACAAACAGGAGCAACTGCCAACCATGTCAAAGATATTTTATTAGATGGATTACCAATTTACGAAGGCACTCCTTATACCTATAAAACTTTTGAAGGAAATAATTTTAGTTGTATAAAAATGATAGATTTGCCAATACAACTAGACATAATAAGAATGATAGTCTCTTGTTATATCACAAATCACGAAGGTGATCATAATCTAATTATAGGAAATTTGTTCCTTAATAGTCTAGAAGACTATAGTATAGGAAAAAATGGAATAAAAATAAGTTATAAAAATGAAACTTGTTTCATACCAAAAATATAAAGATGCCGAGAGAGATATCTTTTAGGGTATCAGTTTTCATAGAAATAACATTCTATGATACTAAATTGACAACCTGTTGTCAAATTGATAATGGATCCGAAGCCAGTTTAGCAAAATCTTTTTTAATAAAAGAATGGGATATCAATAAAAATAACATATCAATGATTGGTATTACATGATATAAAGAACGACTATCACAGTCAAAAGAAAAGGTAGAAATAATTTTGGGATAAAAAATTATTTCTATAAATAAAATATTTGCCTATGATAAATTAGAAACAAATTTATTATTGGGAAATGATTTTCTTCAACAATTTCAGGACTATTATCAAACATTATACATGATAAGCCTTAAAACCGCTTGCGGACACTTTATCAAAGTCCCAAGAAAACAAAATTCTTATAGTCTAGAAAAGGAAAAGGAAAATTATAAGAGAAAATATTTAGAAAATCTAAAGAAAATCTCTTGTGAGTGTCTTAATCTTGAACAGATTAAAGAAAATCTACAAAAATCTTATGGTGAAAATTCATTAGAAAAATGGGAAAAGAATCAGGAAAGGGCAACTTTAATACTTAAAGACCCCAACATCATCATTAGGGTAAAGCCTATGCTTTATAACGAAGATGATAAAAATGAGTTTAAAATTCAACTCAAAGAATTACTCAACCCAAAACTAATCAGGATGAGTAAAAGCCCTCATAGCAGTCCATCATTTATTGTAAGAAACCATGCTGAGATAAAAAGAGGAAAAGCTCGAATGGTTATAAACTACAAAGAGCTAAATATATATTTGATGGATATTACATCCCAAATAAAAACAATCTCATATACCTTGCAAAAGGAAAAACTTATTTTTTAAAATTCGACTGTAAAAGTGGATTTTGACAGATAAAATTAGCAGAGGAATCTATTCCATTAACAATGTTCAATACGCCTAATGGGCATTACGAATGGATAGTTATGCCGTTCGGATTAAAAAATGCTCCACAAATTTTTCAAAGAAAAATGGATAGAATTTTCTCAGAAAAAGAATTCTTAATAGTCTACATAGACGATATACTAATATGTTCTAAAACATATCAAGAGCACTTGACACATCTGAAAGAATTTTCAGAAATATGTTTAAAAAATGAAATTATTTTAAGCCAGAAAAAGGTAGAAATAAATAAAAATGAAATAGAATTCCTAAGAATGATTATTTCAAAAAATAGAATTGAACTCCAAACACACATCTCAAGAAAGATTGTAGAATTTCCTGACAAATTGACAACGAAACAGGAAATACAACAATTTCTTGGGTGTCTTAATTATGCAAGATATTTTATTCCAGAACTAGCCAAGAAAATGAATATGTTGCAAAAACTACTACGAAAATCCAACAGATTGGGATGGACTGAGGAACACACTCAATGTGTTAAAAACTTAAAGGAAGAATGTTCCAAATTACCAAAACATAGATTACCAGATGAAAAGGATAATCTAATCCTACAAACAGATACCTCCGACTATCATTAGGGAGCATTATTACAAACATATTTAAGCAAAATCTGCAGATATACCAACGGAACGTTTAATGAAGCCGAAATCATATATTCGACTAATGAAAAAGAACTACTAGCCATTATAAGGGGAATAAGAAAATTTTCAACTTTTCTTTTAGCTAAACAATTTATTATCAGAACTGACAGTACCTAGGTATCATGATTGATATTTAACAAACTTCCTTCTGAACCTCTGTACAGGAGATTACATCGATGGCATGTTCTATCGTCATTTTATTCTTTTAAAATTGAATACATTAAATGAATTGACAATTTTCTTGTAGATTTCTTATAAAAAAACGTCCAATATGGATAATCAGACACAAATCCTGGTTAACAAGATCTATGAAAAAATGCAACATGTGGAACAGTCCATAGATGACAAAAGCCACAAGTTATTTAAAATTTGAAATGAAATAGCAAGCTTGTCAGAACAGGCGAGAATGATGCAATACGAAATCAACCAACTCAGTACTGATCAAGCAGAAAATATGAGTGAATTTTTACTCTTATGTGAACGTTTGGATACTTGTCCAAAAAGGAAATCAAACCCAAAAGAGAATATTACTCCCAACAAAGTGGCAGGAGATGTCCCACTAGCACTTAGTGCCAAAAACATCTCGACGATAAGCACATATATGCCTGAACATAAGTCTAAGAATGAGGGAAAAAGCCGAGCAAATGAAAAATCAAAAGATTCTACTTCTTCAAAAGAAGAGAAAAGCACATCCTCAGCGAAAGCTGAAAAAGTTATCTCTGGAAAACCAGAAAGCAGTACTAACAGAGTTCCTTCGGGAGCAAAATTTTTTTCATCTTTTCAGGTTAGAAAGCAACATCCCAAGGAGGAAGAATATCTTGCCTTCACAAGATATATCTATAATCTCCTATAAGAAAGTGGAGAAACATATGGAGTTCTAGGAACAACCAGCTTGTTTCCATGAATCTTTATATTTTCAAATGGGTCACCGGGCTTTACAACTCAACTATTCAAATTTGGTTACTTAGATCGGGTTTATGCCAAATCAAATTTACAGAAATTGTCCAAATTACCACTACAGCTGATAAGTTCAGTTAAGAATTATGCAGAAGGCGAATGTGTTTATTGCAGGTTCTTCAGCATTTCAATGGAAAGCAAAGATTTGCAATTATACTTCCCAACAATCAATTACATAACAGTGGAAAAATTAAAAGAATTTAATGTCAAAGCCACTGATGTTGATAAAAAACTTCCACATCTAAACAAAGAGTGGATTCAAACAAGAAGAGCTTTAGGAATCAAAGCGTTATACTTTATTCTTAAACGTTTTTACAATGAAGATTTCAAAGTCATAGACCATAATCACGATTGGGTTTTCATGACTAAAGGAAAATCAAAGTAAAAAACATTAAAGGAAAAAATCCTTGACATAGAGCTTCACAGATTGGAAGCAACGGAAGAAACTTGAAAGCTTGATTGCAAGTTTCTAGACCATAAACATTCAGCGCCAGAAAATGGATTTGAATAAAAACAGCAAACACAGCTGGAAACAAACAGTTGTAAAGATTACAATATAGACAGTCGAGAGAAGACAAAGTAAATGACGTAAGCACTTA
This sequence comes from Solanum piurae, assembly GCA_029582685.1. Taxonomy (NCBI): domain Eukaryota; kingdom Viridiplantae; phylum Streptophyta; class Magnoliopsida; order Solanales; family Solanaceae; genus Solanum; species Solanum piurae. The sequence continues at coordinate 7,423 of JAJOOO010006282.1, forward strand.
CGTCATAAGGAAAGAGACAGAACAAGAATCTTATCTCTTAACAAAAAGACAAGGAAAGCACATGGGCAACACAAGGAAAGCACATGGACAACTCACCTTATCTCTAGGAATCTTATCCTGTCAGCCATCTATTCAAAAGATCATCGGTGGAGGACTAAAAGAGAATTATGTAATAATTTAGGGAGGTCCCTAGAAAAAGAAAAGTTGTAATTAAGCCCTCCTTAAATCTATAAAAGGAGAGGAAAATCACACAACAAACTACATTTTCTGAAAAAATATCCAAGAGGAAAAATTCTAGGTACCTCTAAGAGGAGTGAGTAGAGAACTTCTCCCGCCAGGGAAAATTATTTCTTATTATGTTTGAGTATATGTAAAATAGGTATGGTTTGTATGTGAAAATAATACTATGAAACAAACAGTTGGTTTATATACCTCTCTTCTCTAAATTCCATGAATAGTCATAAGTCAATGTTGCGATCTTCAGTCCTAAGGAGGAACAATAAGGAAGTAGCCGTGAGACTGAGGTCATGAAGGCGAAATACTATTCATAGCATGAAAGGAGAATTGTTGTGGTGGTGATAAGGACTATTCATTGAACAAAAATGAGGAAGGTATATACGCTAAACTCTATATTTCAAGGTTATTATTTTCAAAATCAAAGTATATTCATATTTTGTGATATCCTCAGGCGTAAGAAAGAATACTTAGTACCTATAGGAAAATTAAAATAATTATTTGCTTTAAATATTAACATGTTTAAACAATATATGTTTTATTACATGCTTATAGCATAAAATTATGTTGAAAGATCTTCAATATCATTTACATCTTGTAAAAAGAAGAGCATGGAAACATCATATAGCCTTACATCACATTGATAGGGAAATCTCAGAAATGGAAAAAGCATATTTGCATACTAGTTTAAGATCAACAAAGCTCATAGTAGCTATACATGAAATGAAAATGCTCAGAATACAAGAGTATTTTGAATATAAGAATGATAAAAGCATATTGAAAAAAAATGTTCTATATACAGCATAGTATACTTCATTGTAAAATTATGCATTCTAATTCCCCATACCCTGTCCACGACAACACCAAAATAATGTATATATATATATGGCCGAAATTGAAGTTTAATTTGTAAATAATGATTTATTTAGTTTATTCCATATTTAGTTTTTATCAAATTTATACAAAATATCATGCGAGATTTGAATTTGATAATTTGGTTGTAATTTCCTTTTTCTATTTTTCTATATCCAGATCATTTTGATTGACTTTTTATTTAATTTTTTTCTTAAATTTTAAAAAAAAATATGTATATAAGTTCATATAAATGAAAATATAATTGAATGTACAAAAAGTATTAGTATGGATTAAATTTCTAAAATTATGCCATCGCAAAATTGGTAAGTATTATGTGGTACTCTTTCTTTCCAAATTGATATTTTATTTTTGCTTTTCAATATCTAAATTATGTAAATTTTGACCAACATTTTAATGAGAAGAACTACATTTATAGTGTTTTTAGTATAATTCTTTAACATCTAAATTTCGTTTTAAAATATTATGTTAATCTAATTCAATTTAATTTTGAAGATGAATCAAATTGACTCTTAATTAAAAAAAATATCACATAAATTAAAATCGAAAACTATTATATAACAAAGAATTGTGAATGCTATAAATATGTGTAATCCAATTAATTTGAATGCATAATATGAAAATTCTCTTATATCTCAGATGAGTTTATTTAGATAACACTTAGTATTAACATGCTCAAATATTAATGTTTTGATCAAGTTTAGAGGAGATAATCCGATTATCTTAATCTTGCTATGATTAAGATAATATCAAATAAGAACATTATCTTCTCTAATTGAAAAGGAAAAAAATTATTTAATTGAATTATAAATTGATATACCTCTATTTATACTTACTATACTATGTTTGGTAACATATAATGCAAATTATTATTTTTCTTTTATAGAAGCCAAGCTCTTGCACTCTATAAATAAGAGCATAACAATTAGTCTTAGTTAAAAATCATATTATTCCTTGGCAAAATCAGGTATTCTTTTAATATTCATTTTGAGTTGATATGTGTTACAATTTCTTTTTTTACTTTCATTATATAACTTGAATGATTTTATTGCATTTTGGAGACAAAAGGGAGAGGATGATATAATTAGGGATAAGTTTTAATTGTTTTATCTATTTTTCTGTAATTTTTTAGTATATAATTAATTTATTATTTTTCTTTATTATGACTCTCTCTCATTATTTATATCATATATCATAATCAAATGAAAAATATGTCATTTTTAAAAATATTTTGAGAAGAGTCAATTTGGAATACATACATATCTCCTGATTTTCGACTGTTTTATCCTATTTGATTTTAATTTTATCTTATTCAAATAATAAAAATTTAGGTAATGATGATGCAACAACGATCAATATGTTATATTGTTCTTGCAATACTTGTTCTTTTGAGCCACAATGAGGTTCAAGGAAGAACAAAATTATCCCACCTTGAGGACATAGAACTTGAGAAGCAATTGAGGTTTTTAAATAAACCCGCGGTCAAAACAATAAAGGTATAGTTTTTTGTTGGTTTCTTGTATGTAAAGAAAAGAAACTCTACTATATTACAATGATTTTTTTTTTAACAAAGTCTATATATATTGTGTAAACAGACAGATTATGATGATATATATGATTGTGTGGATTTCTACAAGCAACCTGCATTTGATCATCCATTATTGCAAAGTCACACATATCACCCCAAGGCTTGTCTCCACTCTCTACTCTTCACATCATTCACTTGAAGCCAAATTGCAATTATTTATATATTATACTTATATTAATTATTTTTATATTTTTATTAACAGATGAAAACCGACGTTATCTTTGAGTAGAGAAAATCATGATAACACGATAAATAATCGACCTTCTGAAAGGATTTTCAACAAAATAAGTTGTCCTGATGGAACGGTTCCTATTCGAAGAACTACTAAAGACGATCTTATCAGACAAAAACGTATGCCACCGGCAGATGATGTGTCTTTGAGCACTTCATTATCATATGTAAGTGGTATAAGAATATTCCTAGCTATAATAACAAAATTACATTCTCTATTCTATCACTTATCTTGTGTTATAATTTTCACCAGGGAAATAACTTTAGCAATAAAGTAATTTTTCCTTCCAAAGGGTACAAGGTAACTTTCTAAAATCAATTCCATTTCGTAATAAATAAATATTGAAAGAAATATTAACTTAATTTGATGTCATTCTTTTTATATTTTTAGCTTGCAATTGTTGGAACTGAAAATAATCCAAGCACCAAATTTTGGGGAGCAGGAATGCAAACCGCTATTTATAATCCTCGTGTAGAAGGTCAACAACATAGTGCATGTCTTATTTCCTTCTGAGTCGAGTTTTCTTCTAACATATTGATGTTAATGTTTTTGACAAACAGGACCTTGAAAGTAAAGACTGGTGGCTTGTGGTCTCAGCAAATCAAACAGTTGTTGGTTATTGGCCTAATCGTATTTTTAGTGAATTGAATGATTTTGCATCAACGGTTGAATGGGGAGGAGTGGTATATAGTCCTCCAGGTGTACTTGAGCCTTCAATGGGTTCGAGCTATTTTATAGTAAGGGACCTTAAGTATGACGTACATTGCTCACGAATCAAGATAATAAATGATGCTGGTCATTATCAATGATAATAAGAGAAGTAGGTATTTCTTTGTCGATGTGTCTACGTGAAACCACCAATTGCGGATATTTGTTTCATGAAGACAACGGGAAGTAATCAGTGTCCTTGTTATCATTGATATTACGGAGAATCTCCCATTTAGTTTATTATATCCGATCTTGTACAAATTAATTAGTACTAGTAGCATTAGAAGTAGAAAAGGATGTATTTTTTTTATATAATTTCGGTCAGTTATAATTAGTACTCTTTATATAACCAAAGATAATTTTGCGTTTAATTTGATAATTTTTATTTTTGCTGCAAATGACATACTTTGTTGTATGAAGTTCCAATTTAGACTGGTCCAATTGGGACCTCACCAAAATCATAATTGTCAAATCATAACAAAGTATGTAATTTGCAACAATATTAAAAAAAAACATATTGAGTATCAAATTAAATGCAAAATTATCATATGCACGTGTCACACACGAGATGCACGTGTAATGCACAAGATACACATATAATGATGCACATGTGACGTATGTGATGTACGTAAATGCACACATATACGTACTAGCTTTACTAATATAGAGTTAGTGTCAAAACCATAGTTAGAGAGTGTTTGAATTGACTTATTTTTAGGTCTTTTTGGGTTTTAAACACTTTTTAATTTCTAAAGATGTTTGACAAAGACATAAAGTGCTTAAAAGGACTTTACTTTAGGCTTAAAAATTATATCAACCTTCCTGATGTGTATGAGTAACTTCATTGTCGGGGTCATCCCAACCCTGATGTGTATAGTATCGGTTGATAACCCACCCCATTAAATTACTAAATATTAACCCCCCTCCTATATAAAGATGGAGCTTCAATCCATCTAGCTTGTAACTCTTCTTATATGAGTCACTTGATTGTGCTACTGCCATTGGCACAAGTAGCATGTAGCTACACAAAAAAAGGCACAAGTACATGATATTAAGAGGTGAAAGTACTTGAGAAGAAGGTGAGTTTTATATAATAAGATTGGAAATGGATGAAGAAGATAGTGATGAGTGAGTTTATATAAGGGGTAGAAGGCAGTGATGTCTTTGTTAATTGTCATTAGCAATTAGATTTAGATATTAAATGATTGTACCTAACATTCTTATTAAGGATTGATGATAACTTCAATTGAATTATGCAAGACAAAAAAGATACTACAATAGCAAAAGATATTTATCTTAATTTGAAATGATACTATGGGTAGGGAATAGGAACACTTCAGCTAGAAAGAACTAAAAAAAAGGGTGTTGGGCAAAAATGTTTTAGCCCCCCTCGTTTTATTTGCGGTTTGCGCTTAAAAAACTCAACGAACCTTAGAGTTGTATTCGCAGTTTGCGCTTAAAGACTCAACGAACCTTAGAGATTTTTTGCTCTTAGATTACATTGCCCTCTAGAGGGAAACAGAATTAAGGATTATGTAATCCAGTCTACATACACTACAAGAAACTAGACTTTTAGTGGCGATGAAAGTCGCTACAAAAACTGGAAAAGTCGCTACACAAACTAAAGAGTCGCTGCAAAAGGTTTTCTGTGGCGACCTTAGCGGCGTAGCAATTACGTCCATAGATCTTATTAATATTTTCTTCTCACAACATAAACTTTTCATGAGCTTAAGTTATACATTTTTTATCTTTAGACATCAGGTACTCATCAATGTATAATCAAACTTATCTAACCCCCAATAAATAAATAAATAAAAATGATCAAGTAACCACCCATCGAGCGAAACATCCAAACATACAGAACCTCTAAAAATACTTTCGATATACTAGATTAGTAGTTCAGATTGTTGATAACCCTTTGGAACAATAGAACTAAATCCAATGGTCCCCACATTCAACCACACATAATCGAAACATGACCTCGATGACTAGATGAATATTAAGACTGATGGAAAACTGTAAATACCCATGGTAGCTTTTCTATAAATTTTCATAAGCAAGGTGGTACATGTAGAATCACTAGAATATTTCAACAGCTCCAATGCAACACCAACTATGTAATCTGAGATAACCATGTCTTCCCAAATATCCTACTCAACCAAGAGGACATCACATGATTGGTACACCTGATCCACCATAGGGATCAACCCACAAAAGTGAAAACAAGTGTGTGCATTAGCGCGCTAATGAATCATACTCCAAACCATGTATAGAACGAAATAGGTGTTCACATAAAAATGTACGGAACCAAGGTTGAATAACACTAAATGCCTCCACTAAGGGCCTCATATCAAACATTTTCATTCGGTTGACACCATTTCTTTGACTTTTAGCTACCCATAATCCACCGGTCGGGTCTCCATTATGATCGTACCTATACTCTATTTATCAAACTCCACATACTCTTCACATCATTCCACTGAAGCCCACACCTTCAATACTAACAACTATCATAACTACTCCGGCCATGTACCTTACTCTAAATCAACACTTTTAAGTGAAACCCTTCCTTAGATCCTTTAACAAGAAAATATAACAAACTTTAAGATCCAAACCATACATAAGTCATTCCAAATGCTTAATATATCCGATGCAATCTATCATTTCTTACCTTACAAATTCATATCTTGACAAAACATATCACTACGAATGTAGACTTACAATGAAAAATTTGAATTGTGAATTCAATCGTGTAACCGAATCCCCTTATCTATCAATATTGGCGTATACCTAAAGATTTTTATGAATTCATGTATCTTAGCTTATCATTGATCGCCTCTCAATCAATCTTACTATATCCTTTGCTAAAAATTCAACTGTACTCTTTATCAAACTCAAAATCACAAAAGAACTTATCATCACACTCAAGCTGAACGTCTGTACACTCCTCTCTCAAGTCTTATCCAATAATCTCACATTGGCTTATACCTTAAAGATTTTTTGAAAGTACTTGAGAAGAAGGTGAGTTTTATATAAGATTGGAAATGGATGAAGAAGGCAGTGATGAGTGAGTATATATAAGGGGTAGAAGGCAGTGATGTCTTTGTTAATAGACATTAGCAATTATATTTAGATATTAAATGATTGTACCTAACATTCTTATTAAGGATTGATGATAACTTCAATTGAATTATTCAAGACAAAAAAGATACTAGAATTGCAAAATATATTTATCTTAATTTGAAATGATACTATGGGTAGGGAATTTATGCTCTAGTTTTTGGACGGCAGGGGTACCAATGTCCCAAAAGTATGACGGAGGGTATCTATATATCATTTACAATAGTTCGGGGATATATTTATCTTTTTTTCGTCTTTTTTTTTAAAGTATAAATATTGTAAACTTCTAAAAAAGTTCCTCCATTATTAATCGTGCTATTGATGGATAAGACACATAATAAAGTGTATTAAAAGAATTAAAAGGTAAATTAATAAAAATAATATTCTTCATATTTATTATTACTTAATTAAGGTACATGGAAAAATGAATAAATAATAATAATAATATTATGAGACAGAGAAAGTATCTTTATTAACATCATTAACATTTATTTTTATATTTCAAAAAGATGATAAAATATGTCACTAAATTACTTATTTGTTTAGTATGTGGGATAAAAGTTAAAGACGTATGAAATTACTCCAAGTCCTTATAAACACTTATTTCCAATATGCTTAGATTTATGTAATTAATCTGAATATTTATTTTCAAAAATAACATCTTTATAACTATAAATAATAAAAAAATAACTTACAAACTTATTAGAGTTAAACATTTTGTATGTTTGGTCTGGGTTCTATTTGATTTTTTTCTTTTAATACCAAATCAAATCAAGAATGGTAGTTTTTATTTTCAACGCCAAACCAATCAAATCAAACTAAATCATTTTTTTTTTCTATTTCGGTTTGACTTTAATTTCTCCCACAATTTGTTTACCATTTTGATATTTTTGGCAAAATTTATTGTATCGTATTTTTTAAAATAAAATCAACATGGATGAATTAGATTACTAATTTACCCCCAAGTAATATCCATAACACAATTTTATCTTTATAGTTTGAATTTTATAAGAAAAAGTCAACTAGCACACTCTCTTTTTTTTTTTAATATTTCCAATTTTGTATGAAAATATTAACTAACACATAAAAATGTGTCACACATTCATGATCCAAAACAAAGTTTGTTACAAATTATTCATACATAATCACTCCCTAGCAAAAAATCCTCTTAACCATACCTTAAAATTTTCTTTTGTGTGTATATATAATGTATAAGTACATATAATTCATACCATATATATGAACCATCACCAAGAGCTCTATATATATATTTTTTATTTTTTTTCCCCTATCAAATTTTATCCAAAAATTAAAAATTAAAAAAATTAAAAAGGAAAAAATTCATCTGTTTTATGTTTTCTTTCCTACTTGTTATCTAACTTTTGTTATTTGTTTGTTCATAACATATTGTCGTAGAAGATTATTATTGAGGTTGTAACAAAATGGGGAAATTTGCAAAAATACCAATTATGGGATTTATGTTATTTTGTGTCTTGGCTATGGTTATAGAGGCAGAAAATATGAAATATAAAGATCCAAAACAAAAATTGGGTGTTAGAATTAAAGATTTGTTGAAAAGAATGACACTGGAAGAGAAAATTGGTCAAATGACTCAAATTGAGAGGAAAGTTGCATCTGCTGAGGTTATGAGTAAATATTTTATTGGTATGTTTTTGAATTTTTAATTTTTTTTTTTACTTTTTTGAGTTATGAATTTGTTATTTTTGAATTTTTTGTATATTTTGGTGTTTGAATATCTATGTTGGCCGGAGTCTTCGAAAATGTTGATAGGTGTATAGTGGATTTTTAGTGGATTGATGAATTGATTATTCTTGAAATTTTTGTCTATTTTGGAGTTTGAATATTTATGTTGGTCAGACTCTTCAAAAATGTCGATAGAGGATTGATAAATTGGCCATTCTTGAAATTTTTGTCTATTTGGTGATTGAATATCTATGTTGGTCGGAGTCTTCGAAAATGTTGATAGGTGTATAGTGGATTGATGAATTGGTTATTCTTGAATTTTTTTGTCTATTTTGGTGTTTGAATAGCTATATTGGTCGGACTCTTCGAAAATGTTGATAGGTGTATAGTGAATTTAGAGGATTGATGGATTGGCCATTCTTGAAAATTTGGAACATTTGGTTTTTGAAAACCATGTTATTCAGACTCTTCAAAAATGTGGATTCGAATCCTCTAAAATATTGCATTTATAGGGGATTGATGAATTGGCTATTCTTGAAAAATATTTCCATTTGGTGTTTGAAAACTATGTTGTTCAGACTCTTCAAAAATGTGGATTCGGATCCTTTAAAATAGTGCATTTTTAAAGGATTGATGAATTGGTCATTCTTGAAATTTTTGTTCATTTGGTGTATGAAAACTATGTCGACTCTTCAAAAATGTGGATTCGGATCCTCTAAATTAGTGCATTTTCAGAGGATTGATGAATTGGCCATTTTTGAAAAAAAATAATCCATTTGGTGTTTGAAAACTATGTTTTTCAAAAAAATGTAGACGGATGCGTGTTGGGTCCTCTAAAATAGTGCATTTTTAAAGGATTTTGAATTGGCCATTCTTGAAGTTTTTGCTCATTTGGTGTTTGAAAACTATGTCGCTCTTAAAAAATGTTGACGGGTGCATCTCAGATCCTCCAGAAATAGTACATTTTGGCGGATCTGATATGGGTGTGTGACAACATATTTGGAGAGTCCGAGCAACATGGTTTGAAAAGGCACATTTGTTCTATAAAAAGCTTCAACTCTCAGCATTTTCTTGTATTTGGAAGTTCATATTTGACAACATTGTATAGTTTATGTATATCATCTCGAACAAGTAAACAGTGAATCCGATCCGCTACTTGTGTAGTAAAGATCCCTTTTATCTAACTATATTGATTTTTTCCTTCAGGGAGTCTATTGAGTGGTGGAGGGAGTGTACCAAAACCTAATGCCACAGCTGAGGATTGGGTGAATATGGTAAATGATTTTCAAAAGGGGTCTCTCTCGACTCGACTCGGGATTCCCATGATTTATGGCATTGATGCAGTTCATGGCCATAACAATGTCTACAAAGCTACAATCTTTCCTCACAATGTTGGACTTGGTGTCACCAGGCAAGTTTCGATAAATCGTTCTTTGAAATGCAGAACACCTTCCTTTGATGCATAGTATTACTGTGTGTTCCCCGAGATATCTTTGTTCGAATTAGACTTATAATGAAGTATATGCCATACTGTTTTTCTCGTAGTCTATGCTATCGATGCCTGAATGCTCTGGTGTATCTCTTGTAATCGTAAAGACAGATCACATTTGCTTGTTTCTTTATGATAATTGACTTCTAAGAACTATGATGTTCTGGTTCAATCCTGAAATCCTCGCGTTTTCGTTGATAGGGATCCTGAACTTATGAAGCGAATCGGGGCTGCAACAGCACTTGAAGTCAGAGCTACTGGAATACCATATGCTTTCTCTCCATGCATTGCAGTAAGTTGATATGATTGACACTAATTCTAGCACATAAAGGTGTTTGATATACTAATAATTTGTCTTATGGTAGGTATGTAGAAACCCGAGGTGGGGTCGTTGTTATGAAAGTTTCAGCGAAGATATTAACATTGTACGAAGCATGACAGAGATCATTCCTGGTTTACAAGGCGATTTACCAGCTAACGTGAGCAAGGGAACACCTTATGTTAACGGAAAGTATGTATCGTTGTTCTCTCCTTTTCATCGAATGATTGATTAAATGTCCTGTTCTTTCGATATATCTGCTTTATTGCTAAGAATTCTGTTAAAACAACCAACGCTGACAACGTTTGTGTTCTGAACTATTCTATTTGTAAAGGACAAAGGTAGCAGGCTGTGCTAAGCACTTTGTGGCAGATGGTGGTACTGTGAATGGACTCGATGAAAACAACACAATAGTCGATTCAAAAGGATTATTTAGCATCCACATGCCTGCATATTACGATTCAGTCATAAAGGGTGTTGCCACAGTTATGGCATCTTACTCGAGCTTGAACGGTGAAAGGATGCATGCCAACACACATCTACTCACTGGTTTCCTAAAGAAGAGATTGAACTTCAGGGTAAGAACGACTAGCTTGTGTATTTAAACTTAAGTTATATGCACCGACAGTCTAAAGTTATCTTTTGGTTAACGTCCATGATGGATGTATCAAAGCATATAACCACGTCTTTTGGCATGTACATTTCAGGGCTTTGTCATTTCAGATTGGGAAGCTATTAACCGGATTACTAACCCAGCTAACGCTAATTACACGTATTCAGTTGAAGCAAGTATTAATGCAGGAATTGACATGGTTAGTATGTTGAATTTCTCAGTAGTTTTTTCGTAGTGAATATATGAAAATGATATGTTATTAAGTAGAGTTTTCGTCGTTCATGTATGTCTGTTTTGTCTACACACAGGTTATGGTACCGAATAACTACACAGATTTTATTGGCAATCTGACAATGCTAGTGAATAAAAACGTCGTTCCCATGAGCAGAATCGATGATGCTGTGAAGCGTATACTAAGGGTTAAGTTTGTCATGGGACTCTTTGAGGATCCATTGGGTGATCTTAGCTTAGCAAAACATTTGGGCAGCCCGGTACAATATATGCTTATGTTTCGATTCGTTAGGATATTTCTGTTTTCGTGTTAGAATTATTATGATTGAACATATTTGTACAGGAACATAGAGAAATTGCAAGGGAAGCAGTAAGGAAATCACTTGTGCTTTTGAAGAATGGCAAGACACCTGAGCAACCATTACTTCCCCTTCCGAAAAAGGCCGCAAAGATACTTGTAGCTGGAACTCATGCAGACAATTTGGGTTACCAGTGTGGAGGCTGGACAATAACATGGCAGGGTGTTCCTCACAGTAACCTTACAGTCGGTATGTTCTGTTCTGCTTCTGTCGTTTCGACTAGAGTACTACACAAATCCTTCATTTGTCTTGACGTACTAGCTTCATACGGGTGTCCAGTACACTAGAAAAGGAAAATCCCTTATGATACACTAGATCCTGCTCGGTTATTGACTGAACGAGTAGATCTATCATTTTTTGAAATTTCTCTTCTGATTCAAAATTGTAGTATAACGTGTCTCATACTAGATTCATAAGCCTATCCATTTTACATTGGATAAGATGCACCATGTCTACTGTCTGCTATCCGCTCCTATTAGTCCATAAGTAAGTACTGTGATGAAGCTGTTGTTGCTCACCTGACACGATCGTACGAGGTCTTGGGTGAACAAGAATTGGGGATATGACACGGGGAATGGCTGAGATGTTCAGTCGACTCCCTCCTCCTTTGTGAGGGTCCCAACCCCTACGAGTGAGACCAATTTTAGCAATACATCTGCATCAATAGTGAACTCAAACTGATGCATCTCGAAATCTTACAGGAACAACTGTCTTAGATGCTATCAAGAAAACGGTTGATCCTGCAACACAAGTAGTATTCAATGAGGAGCCAGACACTAACTTTGTGCAATCGAGCAAATTTGACTATGCTGTCGTAGTTGTTGGTGAAAATACATATGCTGAAATGTACGGCGATAGCTCAAACCTCACAATACCTGATCCAGGTCCTAGCATTATACAAAACGTTTGCGGGGCAGTGAAATGTGTTGTAGTCATCATCTCTGGACGTCCTGTTGTGATCGAGCCATACGTTGAGAAAATGGATGCAATTGTGGCTGCTTGGCTTCCAGGAACTGAAGGACAAGGTGTTGCTGATGTTCTGTTTGGTGACTATGGATTCACTGGTAAACTCGCGCTTACTTGGTTCAAGAGAGTCGATCAGCTCCCAATGAACGTTGGCGATCCACACTATGATCCTTTGTTCCCCTTCGGATTCGGACTCACAACTCAAGCAGTGAAAGGAAACTAGAAAAACATGATTCAAGTGAAGTAATTTTTGGTTAAGAAAAGCTTCATAATATATGGTTTTGATAGCTCCTGGTAGACTAACAAGCATAAGATGAAAAAATAAATAATTATAAAAGCAAGTATCTTGTTATTTTCTTATCCATTTTGTTGTAAATATATTGCTTGAGGTTCATATATAAATAATATGGCTACCCAATATGTTTGTTTTTGTATACATGTTGATCCAATTTGTGTGCTTTTGGTAATGTTGTTGTTAAAGTAATGTATCTGTTAACTTTGCGATTTAGAGTTTATATACACACTGTCCATCTAATCAATCTCGAGCACATATGCCCTTTATATGACATTCTTATTTTGGGGAGTTTCAAAATGTCTGATACGAACACATTTCTATCAACGTACAACTTTTATAGTAATTGCATTAGACAGCTTCATTCCAATTTGTTTGACATTCTTATTTTGGGGGCGTTTCAAAATGTTTGATACGAATAATATTATGTTTATATATACCTTTTATATACCAACTTTCAAGATTTTTGAAATCATCAAACTATTAATGGATAATTTCAAATATCTCTCGTAGGTTTCACTTCATAACACTAACTTTCCTCGACCCAACCTCTCCTCACTCTTCCACTCTATGTATGCTCCCCCAGCGCAGACTTATCATGCTTCGCGCCAAAGTCATAATTGGCAGAAAATATCATTGTTTATATTTCACTCTATACTTTAACCTTATTTAGCTTTTTAATCATATAAATACAGACTCAATTAAAAGAGAACCGATTCGATTCGACTCTATGTAGTTATTTGTTACAATGCATTATCTCCAATTACCCCTACAAAGACAAAGAGTTTAGTCGAACTTTTATCAACAAAAACCAATTTAAAGTACTATTAAATTTTGGGGTCCTCTGATACGCGAGATAGGATAAGTAAGAATATTTCATGAGATTATTTTATCTCACCTTCTATATTATATAGTAATCTCATCATTTTAATACCAATGAAAAGAGAAAACAATCTCGGAATTAGTTAAATACGAAACAAAGTAATCTCAATTTATCTCGAAATTATTTTCTCTATCCCACGTACTAAATGAACCCTTAATGTTCTATTACCTATGTTGTTCTTCAAATTACTGAGTGTTTATATAAGATTACGGCAAATAATTGTCATAATAGCCGTCTTAGCTCAGTGGTAGAGCGCGTGGCTTTTAACCACGTGGTCGTGGGTTCGATCCCCACAGACGGCGATTAATTATTTTTTTTGTTTTTTGCTTACACAAAAACAAAACAAAGTGAGGTCAACATATAGTATTTATACATAAAATTAAAATATTAACTTAAGCAAACATTGTTATTTTCGATGAATTAATCCCCATTAGCATTAAATATTGAATTTACTACATATAAGCAAGAATAATGTTTTTAGCTAACTATGCACTTATGCTAATGTCAAATTATATAACTTTCAATATATCACTCAAATACTGCAATATGCTCATAATTAACTAGTATAGACAAATCTAGGATTTAAATATTATAAGTTTGAGTTTCGAAATTATATCTTAATTTAATTGAAATCTATTTATTTATATTTATTTTGTAGACTTTTAACACATATAGCTAGTGTACTAAATAGGAGTTCTGACGAATATCATAACTTTTGCTAGAATTTGTATTTATATCAGAAAATTCATCAAACATATAAGAACATTTAATTATGAACCAAGTAACTAAACTGAATTATGAGTTGAATAACAAATTTCGAACCCACAAATTACTTTAAATTCTGACTCAGCCTCTCAACTCGATCACTCCTCTAGCTCTAAGGGCTTAAAGTATTTTCTGTCAATAAGATAAGTGCCAATGCTGAGACGAACTGCCCACACGTCCATAGGCTTCCTTGACACTATCCTGCATTACATTAATTCAATTTTTTTTAGTATAAACTTACATGTATAAAGTTAAGTTTATATTATTTTTTTTCACTCATATAATTGAGCTAAATGCAATAGTTTATATCGAACATAATGTGTCTAGTCTAAATGAAAAAATAATTTTCAATTAGCATCAAGAGTTAGTTTTCGGGTTGAGTTAGCCCTCTAGGTTCATATCTTTGTCATAGTATCAGAGTCAGGTTCACCTAATTCAATATTTTCGACGATTGGCCTACTGTATAATATTATTCATGCTTCGAATGTCCAATCCTAGACATGCAAAGGAGTGTTGTTGTCCCATGTCAATGGGTCCAAAGGTCCTTAATTTCCTTTTATGATATTGAACTAGGTTCATTACTTTATCATAGTATATAGTATGAAACGACTTTTTTGTACACCAAAAACTTAACATATTTCGCACAATCATCGTAAAAGTAATTAAAGATGATCTAATAGTATAACACATAAAGTAGGATAATAATATTATATACACATTGTAAAAACTCGTATATTATCAATGTATATAAGATAAATCCGCAAAAGATAGAAAGAGAATAAAATTGAGCGCGCACCTGCCAACGTCACCGGGTTTGACCAAGCCAACATTGGGTCTAAGACAAGGCACAGAGGCTGCAGTTTTGAGCAACTTAGGAGACTCAATTACTATAATTGGTGACCCAATTTCAAGTTTTTGTGAGCCACCATTTGTGTTTAACTCACATTTGGTGATTAAATTGAGGGGTAATTGTGTTGAACCATAGCTAAATCTTGATGAACTTGGGCATTTAGGAATTGAGGTGAAAGAAACTAGTGCCATTGTGGAAGTAGAATGAAAAAAAAGGGTGTATGGTTCTAAGTTCTAACTTCAAGATAATGTTTTTGTGGTTCTTGGTAGAGTACAAGTGTTTTATGCATGGGGTACTACTTAGAGTACGTGGGGGCCGTGCGTGTGAAAAGAAAATTTGGTAAGAAAAAAGACCTACGAAAATTCGGGAGATTTGATTTTGTAATCCTTTACAAATTTGATTTTTAGTTTTATGTTCTTTTTACAAGAGATTTTCATATTTACTCAAGTGATCTGAAAAGGTTAATTTCTTGTGTTTGATTAGTAAGTGATTATAAGAGATTATTTCCACAGAAAATTCCCCATGATTGGATAAAAATGACCTTTGAATTTAGTTCGAATAATTGACATTCGTGTCGTATAAAATTTTACTTTAAGAAAAAAACGTTCCTACTAAAATTTTGTGTATCAATTTTTATGTTCAACAAGTGTTGTACTAACTAAAAACTTCCATGTGTTAATACGTTGCTTTTTTATTTTCAGCCTTTGTCATCTATTATGTTACGCTTCAATTTTAAGTACATTGAGATGAAATACATAATTTTACATTGTTCATACATAAGATTACTAAAAAAAATCTATATTTTCTAAAGATATATAAATGTTTGACAAGACTAAAGAATATCATAACGAGGGTTATAACTGAAGCAGGTGATCTCCCAACTTCCTGCATCTATTCTAGTTGGCCTTAATCGATTAGCAATCGTTAATGATTCAATTATCAATTTACCCAATAAAAATTGAAAGCTAATAAAAAAAATTGAACAAAATCATTAACCAAATTAATAAGACAAAATAACATAAACACAAAATAGATTTCCAAATTCCAACCAATTGATCATAACTCTATCTCGATAAATTAATAACACTTTTCAAAATTTACACTCACTCTAATCCAAATAACATTATTAATCAAAGAACTAAACCATTAAAAAATTCCAATCCACATTTTTGCATTTATCATTTTCACAAAGATATTACAACAATATATAGCAAAAATAGAAAAATAAAACTTTTTGCTACCTCTTTTTGCAATTATATTTACAAAACCATATCATTGAAATACCTTTTTCTCTAACAAAAAAAGGCAAAAAAATGATTACAAAAAAATAATCAATGCCCTCTTTCTTTTTCATTTATTTAGTCCAAAAAATTCATATAATTAATTTGTAAATTCCATTAATTATTTTTTTCCTTAAAAAAATAATATTTTTTCTTACCCTTTTATTCTTCTTTTTTCACTGATGAGTTTCTCCAAAATCCACCTTCATAAAACCGGCCCCACATCTCCGTTTCAGATTCCACCGACGCCGGCTTTCCGCCGCCGACGGCATTGACATTTTCTGACTCTTTTCCGTCGCCGGCAGCGGTAACTTGGCAGCATTTGGATTCATTCTTCTTATTATTGCTATTATTCAAAAGCCTTTTCTGTTTATTTTTCCTCAACATTTTCCGGCACAATCCCGTCGGAACTTTATACACCGCCAGTATGAGAAAATGCATCATCGCACACGGAAGACAACAGCACACCGTCGCGCACTCCGCCGCCGTTCTTCCGGCGACTTCGCCTTTCCGGTTACGAAAAGTTTCACAGTGATTCATCTTCGTCGGCAGCGGCGTTGTAGTTTCTGTTCGTAACAACGGTTGTCGACGGTGCACCGTCGATGACCCTGTTTGCCCTGTCATCGCCGGCGATTTCATTTTAACCGGAAAAAAACAGGGTCAAAATGAATTTGTACAGGCTAATTCATTTTTTGAAAAAGAACAAGAAATTGTGAAAAGGGAAATTTAAAGAAGAAGAATTACAAGAAAGGAACAAATAAATTAAGAAAAAAAAAGGGATTATGAATTATGAATTTTCTGGAGAAATAAACAAAATTAAAGAGGAAACATGAAAATCTCTCTAAGAGAGAGAGGTGGTAATTGAAGAGGAAATTGGAAAAATGAAGTGAAATTTTTTTGAAAAAAAACAGAAATTAAAGTTTGTTTGGCCTTGAAAATAGTGAATTTGAAATTTATTTTATTTTTTATTTTTAAAGTGAAAAATAATATTTAAAAATTAGAGTTATGTTTGATGATGAAATTAAATTGGAGTTGTTTTTGAATTTTTGTAAGTGATTTAGATGTCTATTTTTTAGTATATTTATCTGTGGGCTGCAATTTTTGGAAAATTAGATAAGAAATTTATACAATACTTTTTTTTTTAAAAAAAATTATACTACATGAACTATTTGTTTTATACTACATACTGGTATTATTTAGAAAAGGTCAAAAAAGTTCCAAAATATTTTTTATAAATATATTCATAACTTAATGTTTAAATATATAAAAAGTCTTTTCAAGAAGTTTTCTCGCCTCAATTAGGGTGTACATATGTCGGTTTAGTTTGGTTTGATTTTTCATTAAAAAAAACATAAATCAATTATGTCGGTATATTAAATCTAAAAACCAAATCAAACCACATAAAGTCAGGTTTTTCGGTTTTGGTTTTAGTCGGTTCTTTCGATCTTTTTATTTTTTACAATCATACGGTGTTTGAAAAAGAGATCAAATATATTTTCACTGTGTGATATGCTAAACTTTAAAAATGATAGATGAATAAAAATCTTCGAAAAAGACGGTAAAATTCACATGAATACAAAATACTTTTATTGAAATATCAACGTTCATTATGTTGAATTATAAGATTAAAGGCTACAGTCAAACTGAATACAAAAAAAAAAGATTTACAAAAGTGAATTGTTAACTTCGAATTGAAAAAACTATAACAAAATTAGTGCTTTAACATTTTTTTTATTAAATTAATTAAAAAGATAATCCATGTAGGGGTATAATTGATCCTTCTCACACATTTTTTCTTTTGACTATTTTTATTCATTGATTAGTTTGAATTTATTATTTTGATGGTCATATTTATTTTTTCACTTATTTTCTTGTAAAATTTATTATAGATGCCTCAAATATTATTATTTTTACAGATTGTAACATCCTAGAAATTTTTTGAGCTAAGACTCGAACCATCCTTCATTGTGAGTAAAATTTTACCGAGGAATTTAAATTTTCTTAAGTGTTAAGGTACTAGATGTAGCACCTTGAGTTTCAAAAAGAACTAAAGAGAGTTCATTCAAGTCATTCCTAAGTTCTTCTAAATATATGATGTCTTGCATACGATGTCTTGTGCGAAAAGAATGTACCATCAAATTTAAAGAGTGATGATAAGATCGACTTTATTGTATTGGGCAGAGCGTTGGCCAGTTAAGAACTTTCATGTTTAGAAGAGACAAGTGGTGGAAATGAGGATGTTGAAATGGATGTGAGGGCCTATTAGGAGCAACATGAAGAGGAATTAGGATATTCAGGACAAAGTGAGAGTGACCTCCATGATTGACAAGAAATTGGAAGGGACACTAAGGACTCATTTGTTTTCATTAATATTAAGACGTCTGGATTTGAATGCACATCTAAATGATTAAGATCTTGTTTACAGATCTGAACACTGAATGATTAATATTGTTTGTTTTTAAACATCTGAATATATATATTTAAAAAAATGATAGTTAAAGATTACATTAACAAAATATTATGAAAAATCTTCATTCTTTGATAAACGTTAAGAACTCAAGATACTTGAATTATAAATAAATATTTTAAGTTTGATAAAAATAAAATGGAACCAAATGGATTACATATATAAATTATAGTAATATAAATAATTGTTAGAAAAAAATATAGTAATCATTTTTTGAAAGAAAAAATTAAACACAAATTAATCTTAAATAAATAAATGAAACATCTCTATGTTCCATAACATTTTTTCCCATGTACTCTTCTCTACAATAAATACTGAACATGATACATTCAAAAAAATTTAAACAATTTATAAAGGCATCATCGTCCGATTTCAACAACACATATTTATAAAGTTACTTTGCACTTTAATCAAATAAAACTTTTACAATAATTTTTATCAATTCTTGATAAACAAGCATCATGAACAAAAATTAAAAAATAAGAAAATAATTTGGATAACTAAAGTTTGAGGATGAGAGATGTTTGGATTATATTTATTTTTTTAAAAAAGAAAAACATATGGAGCACAACTTTTTTTTGAAATAAAAGTCTTTAAAAGAGTCTGAATGAAAATAAGACTTTGTCACAGATCTGATTCATTCAGACCCATTAAGAAATTTTTCAATAAAAAAAAATGCACTTTGTAACCTAATGCCTGAACCATTCAGATTCAGACCTCCATTAAGTGCAAACAAATGAAGCCTAAGATGATTTGGGCATGTGAAGATGAGATGTGTGGTTGCCCTGTAAGGAGGTGTAAGAGGTTGGATATAGTAGAGTCGAGGAGAGGCAGAGGTAAGCCGAAAAAGTATTAGGGAGAAGTGATTAAACAAGATTTGGTGCATCTTCAACTTACCGTGGATATGACATTAGATAGGAGGGTAGGAAAGTTGTAGAGAAGGGTAGAATGTTAGTAGGTAGTTGGGAATTGTCTTATTACAAGTTTATTCATATATTTGGCTAGGTGAAAGTGTAGAGCTCCGTGTTGGTTGTAGTATTAGCATATCCATGTAATATTTGTATTTTGGTATATAATATCGTTAGTGCTTTACTATGTTTAGGTGATCACACCTTCTTTTTGTTGTTGTTAGAGTCCTTGCATATATGTTTTGCATTTGTTTGCTATTAGCTCTTATGTTTTCTTTTAATTATTACTTTGATTTGCTTGAGCTGAAAATCTTCCAGAATCAACCTCTCTACCTCGAAAAGATAGTAATAAGGCTTACATACACCACCCTACTAGCTTTGTGAAATTTCACTGAATTTATTGTTGTTGTAAATGCCAATAGGTCGATATACATGATGGTTGTCAGTAAGTTACATCCTCGTATTTCAATTTATTTGTCTATTTTTATTTTATTTTTATTTGTATAAAAGTGAGTTTTTTTCCTAATTTCAAAATTTCATATGATAGGTTTAAAATTACAAGATTTTAAAGGTGCTTTAGTACATTACACATTTTTAGCTTAACAAAATAAAATTCAAAAATCTTCTTTATTTTCTCAAATTTTGTGCCGAGTCAATCTATGACAAAAACATAAAATAGATGAAGTATTTTGCTTACATGAAAAGATTAAGAAAGAAGATGTAGGGTAAGGTTGAAGTAGCCTCCATGGTGGATAAAAATGAAAAAGAAGATGAGATTGAAATAATTCAAACATGTGAAAAGAAATTAAAAAGGAAGGAGTATTTCAAAATATAAACTTTTTTGCAAGTACTCTCAAATATCTGTTATATAGAAAAGTTAATCACATATAAATATGACACCTTCTTCAATCATATATATCAGTCTTAATTGAAACATGTTTGGAGCTTTATGGCTTGTTAAGACTAATGTGTATATAAGAATTGGTATATTTTAAATGATTAACTTATCTACCTAATATAACCTTAGAGTAGGCAAAATATATTAAAAATTTAATGTTTATAGTATAAATACTTTATCATATGTTTAGGTACTTAATTGGGCTAAAAATATCCAAAAAAAAAATAGGGAAAATTGTATATAATAGTAAACTATTAATTCAAATTAAATGCTATAAATATAATTTGATTTAATTGTACCCCATAGCAAACTATTGCTATTTCACCTCTCTCCTAGTGAATCTCGCTCGCCACTCTCGTTCTCTCCCTCGCCTCTCTCATTTTTTATACAAACGCAAGTGTATAAAGTGCGTTTGTGTTTGTATAAAGCGAGAGAAAATTGTATATATACATATATTTTC
>JAJOOO010006283.1:0-16018 GCA_029582685.1 Solanum piurae
ATTTTAATCTAAATTTAGTTTAACCCACCTATTTGAGAACCCTGCAAAATATATAAAAAAATAGTTGAGATTATGTTCTAATTACAAAATTTCACTATATTAGCTTATTGTATATTATTATAATGATGTAAGGACTAAGGACTAATCATGTAATTAAGTTGTTCTTATTACCCAACAGAGAAGTCAAGTTGCAACATGTATACGAAACTGCTGGGGAGTGAGGAGAGCAGAATAATGTTAAATGTCAAAAGTGACTTTATGATGTCTTACCTAAAAAGGTATGTATGGCCTGTGGGGGAGACAGAAAGCTATGTGTCACAGACTTAAAGTTTCGCTAAGGCTCCGTGCGGCGCTTGACAACTTACTCACTACTTTTTCAAGATCTTGCAAGCTCAAGCAAGCCTTTAAGACTAAGATCGCTAAGAGAATGTAAAGAAAGACTTAGAAAGAACAAGAGAGCTTTTGGAAGAAGACTTTTGTATTTGCTTGGAAGATAGCTTTACAAGTTGAGTGATGCTTTGCAAATGAATGGCACCTCTATTTCTACTACCACCTAAGGGCTAAAGTGTAATTTAAAATTACTTTACAAGTCCCTAAGATGTTTACACAAAGGTCCCTTTCTAGAGAATTCTACATTGTCTAGGACCTTCTGTAGCCTTCTTGAAAAGTCTAAAGGATTCTAGAGTTCTCCTCAAGCCTCTCCTCAACTCTAGAATCTTCCACCCCTATCCGGATGCAAAATTTGACTGGCAAAGTGGCGGGACATCACACGCTTCCCCGCCTGATGATGCGACGACCGCGGCGCATTTCTACAGAAACTCTCGGACTTGGTCTTGAAACTGCCACAAGTCTTCATATCTCTCCCATGTGGCCTCCTCTGGAATTTGTCCCTTCCAATGCACAAGGAACATGGCGCTGGCTTGTTGACCTCGCTTCCGTTTGGCTTGGTAGTCTATGATAGCCTCAATCTCTCGGTCATACGAGGTGGTAACAGTAATGGGTGCCCATTGCGATTGCTTTCGGCTAGGATCTTTCTTGTCCTTATAGTACGGCTTGAGGACGCTTGCATGGAACACCGAATGGATTTTGAAGTATGAGGGAAGCTCCACCTTGTATGAGATCTTTCCCACCTTGGCAACGATCTTGAACAGACCCTCATATTTTCGCACTAAGTTTTGTTGAACGCCCCTTAGTGCCTTGAACTGTCTTGGATTGAATTTCACCAAGACCATGTTGTTTTCTTTGTAGTCCGTGGGACGCCGTTTGCGGTCGGCAAACTTTTTCATCTTCTTTGCTGCCTTGTCCAAGTAGGACTTGGCAGTGTCAAGCTGCTCCCATCCTTTGGCAAGATGGTAGGCTCCCAAACTCTACCCTTGCAAAGCAGCCTGTAAGGTGTGGAGTCTGGGGCTGCTGGCCTGTCACCAATTCAAATAGTGTGCGCCCAGTGGACTCGCTCTTTTGCAAATTGTAAGAAAACTGCGCCATGTCTACGAGTCTGGCCCAATCCTTTTGGTGCGCACTGATATAATGTCGCAGGTAGTACTCCAACAGGGCGTTGACGCGTTTGGTCCGGCCGTCGATCTGCGGGTAGAAACTTGTGGAGAAGTGAAGTTCTGTGCCAAGTATCTCGAATAGCTCCCTCCAAAAGTTCCTGGTAAAGCGGGGGTCTCGGTCGCTAATGATGTGCCTTGGCAGCCCCCAATACTTCACCACGTTCTTGAAGAACAATCGAGCAGCCTCTTTTGCGGTGCATCTGACTGTGGCGAGTATAAAGGTAGCATACTTTGAGAATCTTTCCACCACGACCATGATAGTTCCATACCCATCGGACTTAGGTAACGAAGTGATGAAGTCCATGGTCACATTTCCCATGGGCGTTCCGCTACTGGTAGTGGCTCTAGTAGTCCTCCCGGATGCCTTTGCTCCACCTTGTCTTGCTGGCACACAAGACAAGTCTTCACGTAACACTTGATATCGCCCCACATGCATGGCCAAAAATAGATAGACTTCATCAATGCCCTCGTTCGTCGCTTCCTCGGATGCCCAGCCCACGGTGTGTCATGGCTTTCCTTAATGATTCGCCGCCTGGTGGACCCGAACTTGGGCACATAGACCCTTCGACCAGATGTGAGCAAAGGTCCATCTTTCACCCAAAAGCGCCTTGTCTTGCCTTGGGCGGCTAACCCCATCAGCTTCTTGGCCTCGGGATCATGTTGCATATCATCTTTGATTGCATCTTGAATATCACAATGGGTCGTCGTGATGGCAGCAAGTTTGGCCTTTCTACTTAGCGCATCGGCCACAACATTGCCTCTTCCTGGCTTGTGTGTAGTCAAATTCAGTTAGAAAATCCTGCCACCTAGCTTGTTTCGGAGTGATCTTCTTCTGTGACTGAAAGTACCTAGTGGCCACATTGTCCGTCTTGACTACGAACTTAGAGCCTAGTAGGTAGTGTCTCCACATGCACAGGCCAGTATAATGGCCGTCATTTCTTTCCCCTGCACCGTGTAACGTCGTTCGGTTTCGTTCAACTTGCGGCTCTCAAATGCTATTGGGTGTCTATCCTGCATTAAGACTCCCCCAATAGCATAGTTCGAAGCATCCATGTGCACTTCAAAGGTTTTTGAAAAGTCGGACAGCATCAAGACCGGCTCTTCCGTTACCGCGGCCTTGAGACCTTCGAAGGCTTACTGGCAATCCTCGCTCCAAATCCATGGCTTGTTTTTCTTCAATAACTCGGTCAGCAGAGCGGCCTTAGCAAAGTAGCCACTTATGAACCTGCGATAATAGTTCGCAAGTCCAAGTAATGATCGTAGCTCGATCACTTTAGTGGGCACCTCCCACTCTTGGATCGCCCGTATTTTAGCCTCGTCCATCCATAGTTTGCCCTGGCTGATGATATGACCCAAGAAATGCACCTCATGTTGGGCAAACTTGCACTTCTCCCGCTTGATGTATAGTTGGTTCTCCCGTAATACTTGGAAGACATTCCTCAGATTCTCCACGTGCTCCTCCAAGGTGTTGTTGTAGATGACTATGTCATCCAAGTACACCATCACGAATTGATCCAAGTAGGGATGAAAGATCTTATCTCTGGGCACCTGGCATAGCCGTGCGATCCTTCGCATACGTAGCAACCATCTCCCTTGGTGGTTTGTGCCTTCTTCTCCGTGTAGTTCTGGCGCCCGAACCGCTTGTTGTCCGACTTGTGGGAGTCGTGTTGCTTAGGGTGTGCCTGCTGCTCCTTGCCTCGTACACGATCTCCCCTATCTTTGGCATGACTACTCCTTGCATCCTTGCCTTTTGCCTTGTCATGTCGTTCATGCTTGAAGTCGATCAAGGACTCGGCTTGTGTGATGGCCTCAACAATGGTCTTGACCTGTCGCCGCTCCAACTCTGTCTTGGCCCAATTTTGCAGTCCGTCTATGAAGTGGAACAACATGTCCTCGTCCGTGAGGTTGGGAATCTGAAGTGTTAGAGTTGTGAACTCCTTCACGTACACCCGAATGCTACCCGTTTGCTTCAGTTCCTTAAACATGTGTTTAACCTCATATATGACGTTGTTTGGGGAGAAGGCCTTCTTGAACTCCTCGTGGAATCGCTCCCACGTGTTGATGGTGCACGTCCCCTTCCCTATCTCGGCTTTCTTGCGCCTCCACCATAGCATGTCCATCTCTGGAAGATACAACACGGCAATGTAGATCTTGTTCTCGTCACTCTTTACCCGACTACACTTGAAGTAATTCTCCAAGTGCCACAAGAAGTTCTCCACCTCTTGAGCGTTACGGACGCCTTTGAATATAGGTGGCTTGGGAGCCTCGACCCTGGCCTCCCTATCACGATCGGGTGACATCGATCCTCCAACTTCTACGCCTTCCTTAAGTGCCTTCATCTCGACCTTCATGGTTTCAATTGTGTTTAACGCCTCCATGAGCCGGCACTCCAAAAAAGTGATGGCCTCCTTTATCTCGAACTAGACCCGCTGACGTCCCTCCAACTCCTTACGGATGTTTTCAGTCTCCTCAATGGTGAAGTCTTCAAGAGTTTTGAACTTGTCATCGGCCACATTCATACGCCGGCCTATTATCTCCACGGCCTGCCTCACCACTTCAACCCTTGCGACCCATTCTTCTCCAGCGGTGAAGTCTAATGGCCTCCTCGCCAAGTTCATCGTCACTTGCTTCGGTGGTCGAAGGTGGATGAGATGTTAGCATCTCGCTCGGTGTGGGGTCGAGCAGCATTTTCTCATTAATCTTTTGGTGCTTATTTCCCTTGTGGTTCCTCTTTCCACCATCCAAACGGACGTTAGTGGTGCTAGCGGCGTTCATGTCTCCTTCGTTAGCCATTCCCTTAGTATCAAACCTGACTCTGATACCACGTTGTCACGGACTTAGAGTTTTCGCTAAGGCTCCGTGCGACGCTTAACAACTTACTCACTACTCTTTCAAGATCTTGCAAGCTCAAGAAAGCCTTTAAGACTAAGATCGCTAAGAGAATGTAAAGAAAGACTTAGAAAGAATAAGAGAACTTTTGGAAGAAGGCTTTTGTATTTTCTTGGAAGAATGCTTTACAAGTTGAGTGATGCCTTGCAAATGAATGGCACCTTTATTTATACTACCACCTAAGGGCTAAAGTGTAATTTAAAATTACTTTACAAGTCCCTAAGATATTTACACAAAGGTCCCTTTCTAGAGAATTCTACATTGTCTAGGACCTTCTGTAGCCTTCTTGAAAAGTCTAAATGATTCTAGAGTTCTCCGCAAGCTTCTCTTCAACTCTATAATCTTCCGCCCCTATCCGGATGCGAAATTTGACCGGCAAAGTGGCGGGACGTCACATATGGCTCTCACTCAAGAAAAAAACTATATCTATCATTTTTCTTCAACTCCACCAAACAATGCTACTCCCTCCGTCTCATTTTATATGTCATCCCTTTCTATAAATAGCTGAACCACAATACTTGTCGTTTTATAAAATTTATGCATAAATTACCATATTTTGCCTATTATACCCTTGGTAGAATAGTTAATTAATCTTGTCATTTATTAATAAAGTTGACTTAAGAAAACATTAAATAAGGATAGAAGAGTAAAGTTACATCATTTCTTAATGCAAGTACAAAGTAAAAAGGTGACATATAAAATGGGACGGAGGGAGTACTACGTAGCTATTGGATCGTTTCTATAATAATAAAATTATACAATCACCTTACTATCAAGACACCCATAATTTATAAAGTTTGATATTTTCTTCATTTTAATTTGTTATTCTTACTTGTTCTTTAGTTCGCTTAGTCAGGCTTTTAAAATAATTTTACATAATAATTAAATAAGCATGTGCTATGTATTTACTATACACAACTATAATTTTGAAAAGGGAAAAGGGTCAAAAATACCCCTCAACTTTGTTTTATTGGTTGATTATTCCCTTACCGTTAAAACCAAGTTATTATTACCCCTGTCGTTACCAAACTTGTCACATGTACCCCTCAATTGGATGGAAAACCCCAAATTAACAAAAATAACCCAATTTATTCAAATTAACCAATTTTAACCCGACTCGACCCATCAAATGATATAACCCACCTATGTTCATCTTCATTTTTAACCTAATTTATCTGTCTCCCTATTTTCTACTGTTCATCTTCATCACTTCCTTGAGCTTCAAATCAAACATTCTTCTTCGCCTTATTTTCCGTCTTTTCCGCAGCTCACGTCTCGGGCATCATTATGCCATTACAAGCATCTCTTCAATACCCCATTCTCTTCCTTAGAACCTGCCCTAAATCTGATACTTCCAGTAACGTTAAATTCAAAATCTCATTAGCTATCACTGATACTCTCCCTAATGGAGTCAACTTTGATTCCTGAGCTGATGTTGTGAAATTTGAACTGATTAAAGGTTTAGTAAACCTGTAGAAATGGGTTTCAGAATTTTTTTGAATCTTGGACTGTGGAATTATAAATGCACATAAGGAGTTTGATATGTGGAAATAGTTCTGGAACGGTGATATAGATAATTAGAAATAAATCGATTGAAACATCTCATGATTATTGCATAAAAGCTTCTGACTGAATTGCTTGGGCTTTGTAATGGTGCCGGAACAGTGATTACGGCGACGATGGGTTTAATCGTCTGGGAAGTAGGAAGGTTGGGGAAGTTGAGGTTTTAGGCTTACTTGTATTTACTTAATCCCATTAGGTTATGGAAATGTTATTCATGTCTTTAAAAATGTATTTTCCTCCATTGTTTTTGCCTTGATGTTTTCATCAAAAAGATGAAGATGAACAAAGCGGGGCATATATTAGATGGATCGGAATCGTATTAAAATTGGTTAATTTAAGTAAATCGGGTTATTTTTGTTGATTTGGGGTTTTCCATCCAATTGAGGGGTACATTTGACAAGTTTGTAGATGGCAGGGGCAAAAATAACTTCATTTTAACGGTAAGGGTATAGTCAACCAATAAAATAAAGTTGAGGGGTATTTTTTACCCTTTTACCTTTTTAAAAACTATATTATGTAGCTATATATTTAAGATTTTATAGCATTTCTTTCCTCTCTCAAACTCTCCCTTGCTTCTCTCCCTTTCTCGCGCCTCTCCTTCTCTATCGCGCCTCTTTCTGCTTATCCCATCTCGTGCTTATTAGATAAATATATATTGGTTGATACACTTGATACAAAGTGAATACACAAGGAATTGATACACTTGATATTCATTGATAATACAATTGTATTCGTTGATAAAAGTTAATTGCTTCCATAATAAAACCTGATAAAATGAATACATCATGTATTTATCCTCTCGGTCTCTCGCCCCTCTCTCTCAAATCTCGCGCATCTCTCCTCCCTCTCTCAATCTTGTTCTTCTCTCTCCTCCTTCTGACATGTAGCTATGAGTCGTAGTTAAATAAACTATAGTTATAGATCTCTAATTAAACCCAAACTATAGTCATTTTCGAAAGTTGCTCCTTTAAAAAACATTTAAAAAAGAAAATATGTTTTGTGAAAGTAATTTTTATTTGACCAATAAACTTTAAAAGCATTGAGCATCGATTAATGTTAGACCAAGCTTTTTCGAAGTGTTTCTAAGTGTATTTTTCTCAGAAGTACTCTTGTGAAAAACTATTTGTTTAGCTTATGAAAAAAAAAATCTTTCCCTAATCCCAAAGTCACTTATTTTCTACCAAAAACTTGGTCAAATACCTTTCTTTTTTTAAAATAAGCATTTTTGACCTCTCAAAAGCTTGGTCAAATATGCTATAATTCATATTAAAAAAATGCCTTTTTTTATTTTTGGCAACTAATTTTAAATTTTAATTTTTCCACATGAAATATTTAAGATCACATTATTATTAAAAGGAGATTTTGGTAAAATTCTATATATCATTAGTTTAAGGTCAAAAAAAATAAAAAATTTACTTTCTTAAATTCGTGTCAAATCAAATTGAAAAATTAAATGAACTATGTAAACCTATACTCTATGTTATAGTATTATATATTAGGAATCATATGGTAGCTGGTAAGAGTTATTATACATGTATTAGATTTTATAATAGGTTATACTTCATGGACTATGTTATAATATTTTTAGGGGTTTGTTTAATAGATGATATGAGTTATATATGTATTAATAATGTAGGGATTAGTTATGAGAGAATTTGTGTATATTTTATGCATATATTAGTTATATTGATTTCTAAACATCAAATCAAACACAATATTAATTTTATACCTAAATAATTTACCTCTTAATTAGCTATTAAACGTTATATAAGATTTCATACCGGCATAACTCACCTCCAAACCAGATATTAAAGGTTATATAGTTTAGTGTATATAACTTACATCCGACAATAAAATATAGGAATTGAATTGGGATATGATAGTCGGAAAGAGTACCGATAATGTTGCTATTGCCCTCTTCGCGATGCAACAGTATCAATTTTGACAGCAACTTTAATTGGAGGTACCATTATTATATATATATCACTACTACCTTTGTCCCATTTTCTTTAAAGATGTTTAAATCAATGTAAATATCAAAAGTCCTTTCGAAGAAAACATCATGTCAATGTTTAAAATGTGAATGGTTAAATAAATTTGAATATCTAAGAATTGCAAAAATTGTACAAAGTTAATACTTTTAATGGACTAGTTCAAATATTTTGACACGCCCCAAAAAATGCAAGTGTCAATAGTCCAGCTATATTAGGTTAGCAAGTCTGGTAGCCTCGTCCTTCGGGATGTCTCAATTGATTTGAAGTATTCACTCGAAGGGCGAAGTTGTGGCAGAGATTATAGCTGCTGCCAAAAAAAAGTCTCATAGTCTCAATTCTCTGTGTGTTCAACGAATTCAACCAGTACACATTGGCAATAATCTTTTTTCCCCCTTGATTTTTTGAATTTTATTTATCATTGGCAACCTTTAGACTCAGAGGCGGAGCCAAGATTAGAAGTTTGAGGGTTCTAAATTTTAGGACACCTTTTTAGGGGGTTCACAAGTTAATATACATGTATATATTTATTTAATATCCTAATACAAATACAAAATCTATAGAAAAGCTATTGGGTTCGTCCGAACCCATGAACCCCACTTAGCTCTGCCCTTACCTTTAGTTGGCAAAAATGGTTAAATGGCTATTGGTTGTGAACTCTTTATATTTTGTTGTGCAACTCCTGAAGTTCTCCTAGAAAATAGATCATTGTCAATCTTGCCAAAGTTATTTGTCTGAAATGGACTAATTAGTTGAGAATAAACTAAACAATAGGTCCTAGTTTAATTCGTTCAACTAATATTAATTTATCTGTGGCGATTGACAATGAATTTTTTTTACTTTTTTTCTTGGAATTGAACTTCGAAAATCATGTTTGATCATAAATTTTTGAAATTTTCACAAATTTTAAAAACACTCAAAACTAATTTTCACCTTTTTCACTTGATGTTACTCACCAAAAATTGAAAAACAATTCCAACTTGTATTATGCATGGCCAACACAATTTGGTACAAATCCAAAACATGATCAAACGGCTAGTAATTTCTTTATACCAAACAAAAAAACTAATAAAAGTTTTTTCTTCTTCTTTATAATAGTTAATATATAACATATAAAACAATAAAATCACTAACTAAATATGCTTTAACAAAGTTTCTCATGGGTTAGTTTAGTTTAGTTTACATATCCTAAATAAACGTAAATTTCAAATAAACTGAATTGAGCTATTAAATGCACAGATTATTAATCAATCCAAACCTAAACAAATTGAATGAATCATATTTTCATAGAGTAATTTTATTACGTCTAATTAGTGAGGAGGGGAGAAATAGATAGCTAGGCATTTGTTTGAAATTAAACAAAGATTTGAAAAAGATCATCATCCATTATTGATGATTTTTGTACGTCTTGCTAGTTGGTTGAAGAGATATTGGTGGTCCATTCGAGTTAATGAGATCCTTGTAAAACTTTCTGCTGGGGAAGTTGCTAACTAGTTCAGCTAGCACTTGATACGAGCGGTAAAAAAATGAATTTTGGATCTAATTATATAATCTTAAAAATTAGTTCATAAGATGATATTTTCTCAATAATGTTATATATAAATATAATCAGTTTAGGACACCTAACTTTTGTGGTCGTTCAATATACTAGACATTTAAAGTATAATTAAACAATATAACATGAAAATATTGGTTGTTGTATCTTTCCATGAGTACTCATATTTCCATATGTCATGTCGTTTTGAATAATTATGACTTTATAAGCTAATTTTTGAAAATAAGTTGGGGTTTAAGGTTCATTTCAACATGCCATGGAGCCAAATTAATCCATTTAAGTTCTCGAATTACCAAATCTTAGGTCCCATATCATATGTTCCACATTTCGATATTCATTTCTAAATGTACGATATGAGACATGAATTAAGTGTCCAACAATAGTTGAAGGCATGAGTTGTCGTCTTCTTACTTGTATCGGACAAATTCTCATTTCATAAGCTTATTACTTTTGAGAGTGGGTTAAATCAAAGGCAGATGTTGTCCTTTGACTAGGGATATCAATTTGTATTAAAAATTACAAAAATTTTAATAAATATTAGATCTAAAATTATAATTATGAATATCAAGGTTTGTTCCTCCGACATATGTCCTTTCCCTTTTTGTAATTCTTTGCATTATTTTGGTCGTCGTTGAAGTGTGAACAAAAGAAATGTGAAGAGAAAATAGGCAGGTGACCTAGATTGTGGGTCGTGGTTATCTCAATAAGATTGGGGCCTAAAGTCAAACTTTATAAAGAGATTTTAAGTCTTTTTCTTTTGGCTGACAAATAAATATTGAATAACAATAACATATTCGGTGTAATCCTATAATATATTTATTTTAACATACTATAAATCCAATCCATTCAAATTCTCGAATTACCAAATATTCGGTCTCATATCATATCATATATATATATGGTTCACATTTCGATTATTCATTTCTAAACGAACATGAGATATTAACTGTCCAACATTAATAGTTGAAGTCATGAGTTGTCGTCTTCTTATTTGTCTTGGACAAATTCTCATTTCATAAGCTTATTACTTTTGAGAGTGAGTTAGATCGACTACAGGTTCATCTGAACCCATAAATTTTTAATACGGAGTATAAATGTGTAAAACTTTATTAAAATTTTAATAAATATTAGATCTATACCGTAATAATATTGAATATATATATACACGTAAATATATAGTGGATAAACTCTTGGTGTTGGGATAGTCTTTTTGATTGAAACAATTATTGTAAGAGCATGTTGAATCCAATCCTTAATGAAAATGAAAGAAAGAATTTTATATCATAAAAATAGAAGGTGCACAAGCTTTATCTATATCTAATACTATGTATGTATATATGTATATAGTGGGGTTTCCCTCTTTGGCTTATAATGTATCATTTATTTATATATATTCACATAGAAGAATTTACTCATTACTACCAATAATGTTTTGCAACTTTTATGTGTTGTTGTTTCCAGCTTCACAGGAAGATAAAGTGCATTAATATTATTAGGACTTAGGACCAATAATGGTTTTCTATGTCAGTAAAGAAACCAATTAGTAGTGGAGAAAATAGTAGTCTCCATTTTGGATGTACTAGCTTACTTTTTTTCCCTTCACATTAATTATATAATTGGATATTTCTCTGTCGTTTTCCATTAATAATTCATAGGATTAGAAGTAAGTTTATTAGTTATATGGTTATGCAACTATTGGAAATAAGTAAATAAAGTTATATGTTATTTATCACAAAAGTCCCTTATCTTTGCTATTTCATTTAAAAAATCACTTAATACATGTGATCACTTTTTAATGACAAGGCACATGATTATTTAAGTTAGAAATAGAAAACATCAAATTCAACTGATGGTCTACTTATATGGACTAAAACAATTCTCCCTTCATGAGCTAATTTTTGAGGTTGAGATAGACATATATATAGTAGATTTGTCAAAAGAAAAGTTGTATTACAAATGTGCACAATAGCAAGAGCTAAGGAAGGGCCTTGAGAGTAGTCTGTCTTGTTGCTTGGTATTGCCTATTGTCTAGGAGACTATCTGAATTTGACTTCTGAACTGACTTGATTGTGAATTTGTGATCTACTACACACCTACATACATATGTTCATTAACTACCACTAATATTAGTGCTTATTCCCCTGTTGGAGGGATTGTGGGCATAACTAGTCATTCATACGATGTAATTTAATCTTGCCTTGCAATTTGACGACAGGGTCATTCCTGCGCAGTGGAATAGATAAGATTTGTTCACTCTTAATTAAACGTCTAGAGTTTAAGTTTCAAAATATTGAAGAAACTTTAATCTTATATGAAAACTTTCTTCTTAGATAGGTCTTAGGTGATCAGGGTCTAAGATCTAAATTAATTGAGTCAGTGAATTTTGTAATTATACAAAACAAATATTATTCGTTGCTAAGAATTTTCCCTTATTTTCCTCCTCCTCCTCCTCCTTTTTCTTCTTGCAATAAATTATGAGCATACGATTACTTGAAAGTCAATGGGGGGTGAATTAAAATTCCCTTCAGTCGACTTCCTGCTCTAGTCAGTCGACTCACCTGCACGTTAGTAAAACAGATATACAGATGTTACATCCCTACTCTATTCAAATATCGCGAAACGTCGCGGTGACTCAAAAAATAAACAGTTAAATGGATTTCAAAAGAATTTTAAAAAAGAGTTTTAAAGGAGTCGCCACCTAATTTTAGGAAAACTAGGAAACCAATTAAAAATGTCTACGAAACCATTAGATTCTAGGTAAGGGGTTCAGGTTATTCCAAAGGGAAGGTGTTAGGCATTCTTCAAAATCCACAAAGGTGGATCCCGACTGAGTTCATTTTTTTCAAATTGGGGAGGAGATAAAAATAAATATACAAGTATAATAAACATGTAATATACACAAATAATAAAATAAAACAATAATAAGAAACGGCCTAAGTTTGTCTAACGTCAATAATATACACAATAATAAATAAAAATTATAATTCGAACACCGTTCGAATAGCTTCAATGTGAAGCAACTCCGTGTACCTGTAAAGACACTTAGTAAAAGTGTTAGTACTAAATAAATATGAATAAAAATGAATAACTCAAATAATAACTTAAAAGTAAAAACCCGTCTTATTAACATGGGAGGCCTTGGAAATCGATGATAATTTCTTCATCGGCCAATTTTAACATATAAAGAATATAAACATAAACTAAATTTCCGTCTTCTAACAATGGGGAGGCCTCCAAAACCGACGAAGAAATTTTCTCATTGGCCAATTTTAACAAACAAAATATATGAACTTAAAATAAATTTCCGTCTTTTAACATTGGGAAGGCCTCCAAAACCAACAGAAAGATTTTCTCATTGGCCATTTTTAACATGTTCAAATTAATGCAATAGCATGATAAGATCTACAACAAAAATAACACAAAAAAAAAATTACTAAACTAAACAATTCATTAGAAACGATTAAGAAAATCTAAAATTAGTCCACTAGTAACATTTTAATAAAAAGAAACAAATAAACAACAATTAACGAATGACTAAAATAAAGATTTTAATAACAAAAAGCAAATAATAAATAAATGGAACAAACACACAGTCAACTCAAAATATGAAAGTGACCAAAAGTTCAATAAATACACCAGGTCAATAATTAATAACATAGCAATATTATATAGTAAAAATAGCAACAATTAAATAAAATAAAGCATAACGATAATAAAATAAATACCACAATATCCTAGGAAGGTGAAATAACATAAAATTTGTGAATCAACATCCAAAATAAATCAACATAGTGCAAGAACTCTTCATTGTTTGGTCAGAGAAAAATAAACTTTAGCAGAGGATAAGAAAAAATGAAAGTAACAGGACAGCCATAACACTCATTTACATTAATAAACTTAACATCTATAAACCTAAACAAAAATACAATGAAGATAAATAAATTCCCAAATCGTAATAAAAAACACATAAACTAATTAAGAAACAATATTTGAACACGAAAACAAGAGAACAGAGCAAATAATAAGCTATAGTTACCTAAGAAACAAGCAAATTGTGACAGTAAACAACAATAATGAACAAATCAACCAAAGAATCACAAAAAATCTAAATCTAAACATTCAAATCAACTCATATTTTGAACAAGAAATAGAGTAACAAAATAAACAAGCTATACTAAAAAAAATAAGGTTACCGGAATGATGTGTTTTTATTGAAATATAAAGTGAGTTAGTAGATGTATTAGATGAGTGGTGAGTTAAGTTGGTTACAAATTAGTTAGTTTGTTATAACTAATGTAACAGTAAAAGATTCTTCTAGAAGCTCACAGATCTACTTGTATAAATAGGCATCACATTTGCCATTGATGCGATGCAATAAAATACTCTCTTCTTCTTCTTCTAAAATGCTCTCAATGCTGTCAATATTTCCATTCCTTAACTGAATTGATGAAAGTTTACATGGTATCAGAGCACAGATCATAGGGAATTGGTCTGCGTAGAAGAAGACAACCAGATGCTGTAAAGCAATAGAAGAGAAGAAGCTTCTGCAACAATCAACAATGGTGACAGACGAACAGACATCAATGGCAACAAATGAGGTGACTACTCTAAATCATAATCATCCGCTCTATCTCCAGGCATCAGATGCTCCTGGAATCATTTTAGTTCCAATCAAATTAACAGGACCAGAGAATTATGCTCTGTGGAGTCGATCAATGAAGTTGGCTCTCAGGGGAAAAGGGAAGCTTGGATTCATTGATGGATCCTGTGCAAAAACAGCTTACAAAGGAGTATTAGAAGAGCAATGGGAAAAATGTAATGCGATAGTGTTGTCATGGATTGTAAGCACTGTTACAAGTGAACTGCTACCAGGAATAATATACGCTTCGAATGCAAAAAGAGTTTGGGGAGACTTTGAAGAAAGATTTGATAGATCAGATCTTACCAGAATTTATCATTTGTGGTCTGAAATTGCAGCTCTCAAACAAGGTATTGATTCTGTGACTTCGTATTATTCTAAATTGAGAGATTTGTGGGCTGAAATGGATGTTATGATCCCTTCACCTGGTTGTGCATGTGAGGATTCAGCTGCTTATGTAATGCATCTGAGATCACAGAGACTACTCCAATTTTTAATGGGATTAAATGAAAGTTTTGGGGCTATCAGAAGTAGTATATTGGCTAGAAAGCCAATTGTATTTGTTAATGAGGCATATTCAGTAGCTGCACAAGAGGAAAGCCAGAGAACTTTAGGAGTGCTAGATAAAACAAGAGATCCTCTCACACTGTTAGCTGGAAGAACTCAAGGGTACAGACCAAGGACAAAGAAATTTGTGCCTCCAGGAACAATTTGTGATCATTGTGGTTTCAAAGGACATTTCAAGGAAAATTGTTACAGGTTGGTAGGATATCCACCAGATTTTCAAAGCAAGAGAAAGGGGACTGAAGGTTACAAACCTGATTTTAAGCCTGATTTCAAGCCAAATGCACATTTCACTAGGAATGCTGATGAATTCAAAAAGGAAAAACACACTGAGAATCAAATGTCATCATCCCAATATGAAGACCTGGTAGACAGAATGGACAGAGCAGGAACATCTGATTGTGTTGCTAACATGTCAGGTATTGCCTCTTTAGATCCTAAAGATGATAAAGCTTGTGAGTGGATAATTGATAGTGGAGCTACACATCATATTACACCTAATGAAGATTTACTAGTTGCTAGTAGAAAAATACATAATGGTAACAGTGATGGTGTTCAAGTACCAACAGGGAGAAGATGTGAAATCAAGGGCATTGGAGTTGCAGAAGTCTTAGACGAACATGAGCTTAAAAATGTTCTACATGTGCCAGATTTTAAGTTTAGCCTATTATCAGTCTCAAAACTAACCAAGGAACTCAACTGTTCAGTTTCCTTTTACCCTGACTTTTGTGTGTTTCAGGGACTTTACAATGGCAAGGTATTGGGGATTGGTAAAGAAAGAGAAGGACTGTACATATTAAAGAATCAAATAAAGCCAATTGTGCATACTATGGATGCTGAGAATAGAAGTGGAGATATAAAACTGTGGCACTTAAGGCTGGGGCATGCTTCAACTGGAGTAATGCAGCACATCCAATCATTGAGACATCTGCCAGATAAGAATGTACAATCTAATTGTGAGATCTTCCCTATGGCAAAACAATGTAGAATGAAGTTTCCAGTTAGTACAAGTAAAACCTTTAAAGCATTTGAATTAGTTCATATTGATGTTTGGGGGCCTTACAGAAAGCCCACATTTGACAAGAAATACTACTTTGTTACCATAGTTGATGACTATAGTAGATACACATGGTTATGTCTCATTAATTCCAAAAGTGAGGTCATTGTAGTGCTCAAGGATTTCATTGCTTTAATAAAAAATCAGTTTGCAT
The DNA here is from genome assembly GCA_029582685.1 of Solanum piurae. Lineage (NCBI taxonomy): Eukaryota > Viridiplantae > Streptophyta > Magnoliopsida > Solanales > Solanaceae > Solanum > Solanum piurae. The sequence continues at coordinate 15,966 of JAJOOO010006283.1, forward strand.
TGTCTGTGAAAGTTTTAAGGTCTGATAATGGGACTGAGTTTTTCAATTCCTCA